>CAUYON010050712.1:0-47831 GCA_963573935.1 Arctocebus calabarensis | reverse complement strand
CCTCAAGCTGTCGCCCTGGGTAGAGTGTCGTGGCATTACAGCTCACAGCAACCTCCAGTTCCTGGGCTCAAGCGAGTCTCCTGCCTCTGCCTCCCAAGTAGCTGGGACTACAGGCGCCCGCCACAACGCCCGGCTATTTTTGTTTGGGTTGCAGCCGTCATTGTTGGTTGGCGGGCCCAGGCTGGATTCGAAACCGCCAGCTCAGGTGTACATGGCTGGCGCCTTAGCCCGCTGAGCCACAGGCGCTGAGCCTATAAAAGTTTTTAAAAAACTAATTTCGAAAAAATTTTAAGTAACTTCTATTATACAATGTTAAAATGGGGTTAACAAGAGACTGTTTTTTATATACCAAACACTGAAATACTATTAATACCTAAAATACAGATAGAAAAGTGAAAGGAAAATAGAAATTCCCTTATATGTGAAATAGGAGAACTATGGTCTAAATTCTACTGCCTCCCTCACTCAAATTCATATGTTGAAATCTTAACTCCCAAGGTGATGATATCAGAAAATATGGACTTTGGGGAAGTGATTAGGAGCCTTCATGAATGAGATTAGTGCAGTTATAAAAGAGAACCAAGAGAGCTCCTTGCCTTTTCCACCACGTGAGGACACAATGAGAAGGTGTTCCCTAAGAGCCAGGGAGTGGGCCCTCACCAGACATGGAATATGCCAACACCTTGCTCTTAAACTTTCCAGCTTCCAGAACTGTGATAAATCAGTTTCTCTTGTTTATGAGCCACCAGTTTATGGTATTTTTGTTATAGCAGTCTGAACAGATAAGAAAATGAGAAATGGACTTAAAGTGGAATCTGTGCCAATTAATTATAGGATACCAAGGCCAGATGCAGTGGCTTGCGCCTATGGTCCCAAGCACTTGGGGGACCAAGGTGGGTGGATTACCTGAGCTCATGAGAGCAAGACCAGCCTGAGCAGGGGCAAAAGCTCGTCTCTAAAAAATAGCCTCATGTTGTGGCAGGCGCCTGTAGTCTCAGCTTTTGGGAGGCTAAGGTAAGAGGATCACCTGAGCCCAAGAGTTTGAGGTTGCTGTGAGCTATGACGCCATGGCATGCTACCAAGGGTGACCAAGTGAGACTCTGTGTAAAAAAAAAAAAAAAAAATATATATATATATATATATATATATATATGATCCCTAAAGAGCACCGAAGTATTTTGTTGCTGAATACATCAAACCAGACCATACCTACAGTATCTGTCCTCCATAAGCTAAGTAGTATAAGGCCTCTCAACTTCTATTATTTGTATCAGAATCACCAAGGTTTCCTAGGTCTCATCCTTGATCTGCTGAATCAGAATTTCTATACATGCACTCAAGCATGTATATTTATGTGTGTGTCTATACGTATGCATGTGCATACTCATATAAGCATGTATTTTAAATATTCCCTGGTAACTGTAGTACATACTGTTAACTATTGGACTAAAGCAACATGACATACGACTAGAGCCTCACTGATGACACTTCAAACTTTAAAATTAAATGTCAGTTTTCATTTTCTCTTTTTCTTATTTTAAAAGGCAACATAGAAGTAAGGATTCCTCCTAGTAACAATTTATAGGGATGGAACCACAGCATGTTAGCTTGGGAAAGACATTTGGGGAAACATGGCCATCCTATTCATTCTACCAATGAGGAAACCAAGGTCCAGAGAGGTAATTCATGGGTGTTGGAGTCAGGGCTATCACACAAGCCTCCTGATTCCATAATGCCTTATTGACTCGTTGGCTTCCTGGATGACTGACTCTAAAACAATGTGACAATTCCTTACATAACATCTTTGCTAAGGGCACCACCCAACTATTAAGTCCAGATATTTGCCAATACGCAGAATACACAGTACTGAAGGCCACCACAAGGAAAGGAATGTGTTCTGTGATCAAAAACTTCAGTCTTACTATGGAGAGACTATTTACCAAAATTAAAAATGAAATAAATAAACAAATGGATAAATAAATAAGAGATTACCCAACTACCCATAATCAAAATCATCAGAATTTTTCTTTAAATTCTACTCTTTAAAAAAAAGGCAAATAGGTCAGTCCCTGAAGTTGCCGCCCCGGCTGCCCCTCTGCCAGCTGCTCCTGCGCCACCTCGGGCCGGCGCCTCCAGCAGGCGGGAGCCAGGTGCTGAAGGGTGCCGCCGGGGCAGCTGAGCGCTCCTGTGGCTCTGGCTCTGGCTCTGCATGGGCAGTGGCTTTCCGGTTTCTCCATGGGGCTGGCCTGCAGTGCTTTGATGCTCTGAGGACACACGCAGTGGGATTCAGAATTCCTGAAGAATTGCCTTTCTGAGAAGTTGGAAGTTTTCTTTAAATTCCATCTCTTAGTTGTTCAGTTTGTTGCATTACAGAGAAACATCAAGAAACCATGAACAACATTAGTAATGAAGAGTTTGACTGCCACTTGCTTGATGAAGATTTTACTGCTAAGGACATTCTGGACCAAAAAATCAATGAAATTTCCTTTTCTGATGATAAGGATGCCTTCTATGTAGCAGACCTCAGAGATGTTCTGAAAAAACACCAAAGATGGCTAAAAGCTCTTCCTCATGTCACTCCCTTTCATGCAGTCAAATGTAACGACAGTAGAGCCATTGTGAAGACCCTCGCTGCCATTGGGATAGGATTTGACTGTGCTAGAAAGACTGAAATACAATTGGTGCAAAGTTTCGGGGTGCCTCCAGAGAGGATTCTATGCACATCCTTGTAAACAAGTGTCTCAAATTAAGTACAATGCAATAATGGGGTCCAGATGATGACTTTTGACAGTGAAGTCAAGTTGGTGAAAGTTGCCAGAGCACATCCAAAGGCCAAGTTGGTTTTGTGGCTTGCCACTGATTATTCCAAAGCAGTCTGTCGACACAGTGTTAAATTTGGTGCCACACTCAAAACCACCAGACTTCTTTTGGAATGTACAAAAGAGTTAAATATTGATGTCATTGGTGTCAGCTTCCACGTAGGAAGTGGCTGTACCGATCCTGAGACCTTGGTGCAGGCAATCTCTGATTGCCCGCTATGTCTTTGACATGGGAGCTGAGGTTGGTTTCAGCATGTACCTGCTGGATATTGGTGGTGGCTTTCCTGAATCTGAGGATGTGAAGCTTAAATTTGAAGAGATCACTGGTGTAATCAACCCAGCATTGGACAAGTACTTTCCATCAGACTCTGGAGTGAGAATCATAGCTGAGCCAGGCAGATATTATGTGGCATCAGTCTTCATACTTGCAGTTAATATCATTGCCAAAAAAAATTGTATTAAAGGAGCAGATAGGCTCTGATGATGAAGATGAGTCCAGTGAACAAACCTTTATGTATTACATCAATGATGGAGTATATGGATCGTTTAATTGCATCCTTTATGATCATGCTCATGTAAAGCCTCTTCTACAAAAGAGACCTAAAGCAGATGAGAAGTATGATTCATCCAGCATATGAGGACCAACATGCGATGGCCTTGACCCAATAGTTGAGCACTGTGACCTGCCAGAAATGCATGTGGGCGACTGGATGCTCTTTGAAAATATGGGTGCTTACACTGTAGCTGCTGCTTCTACTTTCAATGGATTCCAGAGACCAACTACCTACTATGTGACGTCAGGACTGACATGGCAACTCATGCAGCAAATCCAGAACCCCAACTAACTACCCGAAGTAGAAGAGCAGGATGTTGGCACTCTGCTTGTGTCTTGTGCTTGGGAAAGTGGAATGAAACTTCACTTAGCAACTTGTGCTTCAGCTAGTATTAATGTGTAGATATCATTCTGTAGCTGTTAATTGCAAGTTTAGCTTGAATTAAGGGATTTGGGGGCACCATTTAACTTAATTATTGCTAGTTTTGAAATGTCATTGTAAGAATAGGGTTGGCACAGATGCAGCATTATGTAAGATTGGGGTCACAGTTATATATGTTCCTATGGAAACAATTTGAATATTTGTTTTATATGGATTTTTATTCACTTTTCAGACATGCTATGAAAGAGCACCCCTTCACTGCTCAGCAAGCATTTGTAGCTTGTACAGTGGCAGAATGGGCCAAAAGCTTAGTGTTGTGACCTGTTTTAACAATAAAGTATCTTGAAATAAAAAAAAGAAAGAAAGAAAATGTGGATACGATTTACCAAATGGAACTGACTGAACTGCAAAATTGTGACTCGCATTCAAGTCAAGCAGCCTTCCTAATTTCTATGCATCTCTCCTCTCTGAGACATATCCTAATCTCAGGAACCATGAACTCAAAATGGCAACCATCTTTGGCAGCATTTATGTCTGTGAACAGACTTTTTCCAGAATGAAACATCTGAAATCTCCAACCAAATCTAGAGTAACTGATGCACACTTGCAACAATTGTTACAACTAGCAGTGACAAATATGGCATTGAACATTGACCATCTCATTAGCCAAAAGTGGGCCCATAGTTCCCATTGAAATACTGGTAAGTTTGTTGATTTAACTTTATTTGTTCTTCATGTTAAATATTGTATTTGTTCCCATTTTTTGTTTTTTTACTTCAAAATAAGATATGTGCAGTGTGCATAGGAATTTGTTCATAGATTTTTTTTAAACTATAGTCCGGTCTGCCAACTGTCTGAGGGACAGTGAACTGGCCCCCTGTTAAAAAAGTTTGAGGACCCCTGCATCATACAGAAGAAAAATGTTAGCCCACTTATGCCATAACTAATATGTAACAGTGCTCTTTTAAAAAGCTAGATGGGCTAGGTGTAGAGGCTCACACTTGTAATTCCAGCACTTTGGGAGGCTAAGGATTGAGGATCACTTAAGGTCAGAAGTTGGAGACCAGCCTGGACAATGTAGTGAGAAACAAAAATTAAAACAAACAAAAGAAAACCAATTAGCCAGATGTGGCTGTGCCCACCTTAGTCCCAGCTACACAGAGGCTGAGGCAGGAGAATTACATGAGGCCAGGAATTCTAGTCTGCAGTGATCTATGATGGCACCCCTATATTGAAGCCTGGGTGACAGAATGAAACCCTTTCTCAAAAATAAATAAATAAATAAAGTAAAAATAAAAAGGCTAGATAGTTATCCAAGGAGATATAAGGACCTCAAACTAGGGAATATCAAGAGAAACCAGCCATGGTTAATGTATTCTTAGAGGCATGGCATTTACTACCAAATTATAATCCTATAATTTTAGGTTGACATACAACGCAAACAAACAAAAATCTGTTTTTAATGCTCAGGGATGAAAGATATTATAGAATATAACCCCGGAAGGAAATAATTATGCATGATGAAGACCCGTGGAAAAGAACTGCACAAGCAGACAGCTGGATGTCAGTCTCTCCCCAAGAGGGCTCCTCCTTCTTTCTGTCCACCACACTGGGCCTCTTAGAACTGCTGTTACAGTTGTTGAATATTCAGAAGGCCCACTATTTCAGGCTGTCTGCTGCTGTGTATCTTTGCAAAAATAAGCTCTCACAGTGGCAAAAGTAGCACCCCCAGGGCCAGAAGAGGCCCCTGATCTGAGATTGCATGGCTCTGAGCACCCATTGCCTGCCTCAGCACTGCCATGATGCAGTTCCCAAGCCTCTGCCCTGCATTGGTAGATAAATATAGAGCTTATTCGAGGAAGATAGAGAACACAGCTCAGCTCCTGTGGCTCAATGGGCTAAGGCACCAGTCACGTACAACTGAGTTGGCGGGTTCGAATCCAGCCCGGGCCACCAAACAACAATGACGGCTGGAACCAAAAAATGGCCAGGCGTTGTGGCGGGCGCCTGTAGTCCCAGCTACGTGGGAGGTGGAGGCAAGAGACTCACTTGAGCCCAGGAATTGGAGGTTGCTGTGAGCTGTGACGCCATGGCATTCTATCCAGGGTGACAGCTTGAGGCTCTGTCTCAAAAAAAAAAAAAAAGGAAGATAGAGAACAGACTTTGGAATCTCCAAACCCCACCCAAGACTTTGCTCATTAAGGACACCAGTGACTTAATGGTCAAATCTTTTGGGCAGTTTTCTGCAACTTACTTTTCTTTCTTTCTTTCTTTCTTTTTTTTCTGAGACAGAGTCTCATTATGTCACCCTTGGTGGAATGCTGTGGCATCATACGTCACAGTAACCTCACACTCTTGGGCTTGAGCCATTTTCTTGCCTCAGCCTCCCAAATAGCTGGGACTATAGATGCCCACCACAATGCCCAGCTATTTCGTTGTTGCAGTTGTCTTTGTTGTTTAGCTGGCCCAGGCTGGGCTCGAACCTGCCAGCCTCAGGTGCACGTGGTTGGAGCCGTAACCACTGTGCTATGGGCCTGGAGACGTAACCTCTGTGCTATGGACCCCGAGCCTCCTGTAACTTTCTTTTCTTCTTTTGACCACATCCTCCTTAAAATCCTCCCATCCCCTAGAAGCATCAGGACACCATCCTCTCTTAGGACTCTTCTTACATCTCAGAATCCATGGGCATTCTCCTCAAGAGCCAGCAGCATGGACACTGCCTGGGAGCTTCTTAGAAATCTAAGTGCACAGAATGGGGTTTTGAGAACAAGTCTACCTTCCAACATCTCCCAACTGATCTCTTTCCCTGCCACTTTGTTAGTCCATGATCTGATTATCCCTCATCTGGAATGTTAATCAGTCCCTTACCTGACCTCTCTTATACCAGTCTCTCCTCTTCCATTACTTTTTTCCTTTTAAAAAATTTTTAATTTACAAATCCTTATGTCAAGGTAGACTCAATAGATTGCCAGGAGGGAGCTTCTGTGCTATGTACAAAACACTGAACATGAACAGATCATCTACAAATGGTTTAGCACTAAGTTCCCCACAAATGTGCATTGCATGACAGTCGAAGTCCAGGCCCATCGATTGTTTCATGAATATCTTATCATTTATTTTTTAAATAGCAATTGTATAATTTCTTGAGTAAACTGAATAATGGCCCCCTCAAAAGTGTTCATATCCTACCCCTGGAACCTGTGAAAATGTTACCTTTCATGAAAATAAAGGGTATGAGTGAGTCAAGAATCTTGAGATTGAGAGATTATCCAGGGGGGACTCAGTGTAATCATAAAGGTCCCTATAAAAGAGAGGCAGGAGGATCAGAATGACTGATAGGAGATGTGACAATGGAAGCAAGATGTTGCCCTTGGAGAAATGTGAGGAAGGGGCCACAAGCCAACGAATGCAGGCAGCCTCATTTAGATGCTATAAAACAAGGCAAGGAAACAGACTCCCCTCAAGAAGGAACACCACCAGCCCACAGAGCAGCCAGATAACAAAAGTACATTGGTTTATACCATGAAGTTTGTAGTAACTTGTTATAGCAGAGCCAGAGGAAACTAATACAATGACATGCCCTTTTAAATGTCTCTTAACACTCTTTTCTTTTCTTTTTTTTTTTTTTTTTTTGTGAGAGAGAGACACAGACGTTTTGCTATGTTGCCCTGGCTAGACTCAAAGTCCTGGATTCAAGTGATCCTCCTGCCTCAGCCTCTCAAGTAGCTGGGACTACAGGTGCCATTCACATCTTTCAACACTTTGCTTATATACTCCTTTTCCAGTCTCACTGCTTATTTCCTGATCCATTCCCTGAGCTGAGGCCTACTGCCCCCTACAGACAGGCACACACACTGCTCCTCACCCTAGACAGACTTCCATTGTGGTTTTCTTTCTGCCAAACTCTCTCTCTGCAGGCCCATCTGAAATGTGATATTTCTGGCAGGCTCTGTCAGTTACCTGCCTCCCCTCTGCCGCCTGAGCGCTCTATAAACACTCCACTTCAGCCCACAGGAATTGAGAAGGAGCCTGTGTAGATGAGGTATCCCAAAGCCTAAGCTTCATTAGCTTTATGGTAAGTCTGCTCCTGATTAAGAGAAGAAGAAGGGAAAAATGTTCAAAGTAAAATGTTAAGCAAGAAAAAAAAATGGGGGGAGGGAGGAGAACAGAGATCTGCCGAGTTTAACATGCAGCTTCTCTGTAACCTCCCTCTGCCTCAGCTTTCCAACCAAAAAGTCGGCATAACCCTAGCATCTTCCTCCTTGGATGTCTCAAGGTCAAGGTAATGGATGTAACCCACATCCAGTGCTGGGTACCACATTAGACACAGAGCAGCTGCCTGACGGTGTTAGCAGTTAACTGCTATTCTTTATTAGCATTCGACTAACAATTGTTGACATTTATTGAGCCTTTACACATACTATGTTAAATGTAGGCATTTATTTAATACTCACAACTATCCTCTCAAGTAGGTACCATTACTCTTACCATCCTAACAGATGAGAAGATTGAGGCACAGGTTACAAGACTAGCCCAAAGTCAAAACATTAAAAATAACAGAGCTGAGATTGGAATCCATGCAGCCAGACTCCAAGTTCCATGTGGGTAACTACTGTCCTACATACTTCACTGCTTCTCAGATGCACATTATTTTTATCATCAGTGACTGTCATAATTTAATTAGATGCATTATTTTTTCTTGTTGGACACGAGATAATGTTATGCCTCACTAGGATTCTATGGTGTGGCGTTCATTGCAGAGTCTGTTCATTGCAGAGTCGCCATGGAGAAGCTCTGGTTCCTGCTGACATTCTCAAACACTATTGTTTCCCCTCTTAATCTATCAGAGCGACTCCATTGATAGGGACCAGGGTTAGGAGCGACTCCATTGATAGGACCAGGTTCTATCTACCTGGGTAGTGCAGTGGGAGTCTTGAGGGGTAGGGCTAGATCAGAAGCCCCCACAGAGGGAAGGCAGCCCCCAGGGTGGCCTGTCTCCCTTCCATCCCCAAAGCATGGGTATATGAGATTCCTGAAGTGTGTTTTCACAACCAAGAGTGAAAATCTGGCCAAAGTCGATAGCATAAAGGGCCCAGAAGCAAATTAATAGAGTAATTAATATTCCATGTGTATCTCTTGGGGAAAACTCTTCCTTAATTAGAAACCAATACATACAAAATGACCAGGCTTAGATATTATATTAATATCTCTGATCAAGATAGCACGTAAAGCTAATACAAGATTAAGTTTAGCAAGAAATATGTAAACAGAACCATTGTTTAATGATAAGGAAATCATCTTCATCCTAAATCCCAGGGTCCTATCCCAAGAGTGAAACTTAAGACAGGCAACATTCTGAGACCGTAATTCAGATATTATATTTATACACCGCACAGGCCTTCCTATACCCTCTCACAGGCCTTCCTATATCCTCTCACAGATCTTCCTTCAGGTACTTGTGAACCAATAAGGTAAGGAAAGATGAATGAATGAATGAATGACCAGCAATGTTTTCCGAGCCCCAAGTAGGATGGGAACTGGGTTAGAGGAAGCTGCTTAGGTTCAGGTGTTCTAGGAACAAGAGCAGGGCCTTGTGGTTGATTTCAGGGCATAGGAGCAGGGTCCTGACCACGACCGCATCAGTTCTTCTACTGGGCCCAAGTGGTAAGTTTGAAATCTCCAGAATGCTCTTAGGCCCTAAGAACTTCAAAGAAGTCCTGAATAGTTTTTATATACTTCAAATGGGAAGACAGAAAGAAACCTTCAGGCTGGTTTAGGGTTGAGCTGTCCTACTAAAGAGCAAGGGTTGGCATTTCTGGAAAGAAAAATGACATTTGTAAAGGCTCAGAGTCACATGCAGGGGTTGGTTTTTAGGATTACCTTGGCAACTTTAAGAATGAGTATAGTCTGGGTGCAGTGGACAGAGGAAGACAGGAAGATGGGAAGAAAAGCCTAAGAGTGACAAAGATACCTTCACTTTCAATTGAAAGGAAAGTAGGAACATGTGCTATGTGTCTAAGAAGGGAAATGAAAGGATAAAAATGAAGGGAGGAAGGATAGAAAGAAGGAAGGAAGGGAGGGAGGGAGTGAAGAGGGTGGGTTCCCACAGATAAAGACCCTTCAAGAAGCCCCAGGTAGCAACCTGCTGTGACTTCTGCTACCCAAGAACGAGCACCCTGAAACTCCTCCAACCTTCCCCAAACGTCAACAGCTCAATTTGTATGCATTTCATTGGGGAAATAACCTACAAAAGTGAAAAAGCCATAAGGTTTCAAATCCCAATCATCCAAAAGACTGATTTGAAAAACTAATATGGACACCTTTATTCACTAAGCAATAATTTGAGTTGTTAAAACAATACTAGTAATTAGAACAGCAAAGATTCTCTGTGGTTTTTGCCTATGAAGCATACCAAGTGCTATAAGGGGAAGTGATCTATTGATACCTTATAAGCAACTTGGTCCCCACGCAACTTGGATGGGTGTCTACTAGTAAGGAGGGAAGAATTTATTTGGTCTTACACAACAGGAAGAAGTCTGAGTGGGAGAACTGCAGTGGGCAGCTAGATCGCCCCATGAGCTCGGTTTGATATTATAATTGAAGTAACTCCCAAGAGAAACTCTGCAGCAGTGAACTTGACGAAAAAGAGCAAACTCCAGAAATAAGAAGAAAATGGTTAATAGCAAGCTGAAGGGCAGAGAGAAGCTCAACCCTCAGAATGAGCTTGAGGCTAGTGAAGGCACCATGTGGAGGTGCACGAGGTCTGAATGCCTCTGAGCACAGAACTGAAGTCTGAAAGGAGGAGGTGAATTAAAGACTGTTCAGCAGAAAGGGTGTGGATTTATGAAAGCAGCCTTTAAAAGCTGCATGCTTGCTCAGAAACTAATGAAATAGAAGCGTCCCCTCCCTCTTCTTCCCTACTCCCTTTACCTTCACTAATCAAAAGAACTGAAAAATAAAATAAAGGATCATGAAAATTTGAAGGGGAAAAAAAGAGAGAGGGAGGGAGGGAGGGGTTGGTGAGGGGAAGAGAACTCCACATTTGAAGACAGAGTCCTACAGGTGAGACTAGGGGCAAGAGTTTCCAATTACAGGGAAGGGTGAAAATGGCAGAGAAGATATGAAATATCATATTTGTGTTTGTTCTGCACCGAAAATGAGGATCTTCCTACCCCAAGGACAATTTTCACAGAAAGCAAAATGTACTGTGAGAGACGATGGAATTTCTTTACATGTTCACAAAGCAACCCAGGAGGGGCTGTGCCAACCACACTGGCAGCTGACCGAATGCCCCAGGCTGCACGCTGCAGCTAAGAGCCGGGCAACGACCCTCGCACATCCTCCACTCCCAACCAAAGCACTCACCTTGAACCCAACCAATCACCCAGCGAGTAGCCTCCCATTTTAATTGGAAGCTACCCCAGTTCTCCTGCCTCTGACTTTTCTGTCCCTTTCCCAGGTTCATGCTGCATTCTGCTCCCTGCTGAATTCAGAAAAGGCAACTTTCTCAGCCCTTTCTAGCACCCCAGGGAGGCCTGGGGCTGCCCCCAAGGAGAACATCACACTGTAGGGCTCCATCTTTAGTGACTGAACCGAGCATGCCCGCATCCCACAGCTGTTCAGTGTGAGTATTTCCTCCCACTGCCTCAGATCTACTGGCACAGACTTGGGTTGCAGGGTCCATTTGTCCTCAGCCATGCCCGCTTGCTCCTTACAACCTGTGCAAATGCCACATCTTTTAAGATTCACCTCTTCTGGCTCGGCGCCTGTGGCTCAGCAGGCTAAGGTGCCAGCCACGTACACCTGAGCTGGCAGATTCAAATCCAGCCAGGGCCCGCCAACAACAAGGACAGCTGGAACCAAAAAATAGCAAGGCGTTGTGGCAGGCGCCTGTAATCCCAGCTACTTGGGAGGCAGAGGCAGGAGACTTGCTGGAGCTCAGGAATTGGAGGTTGCTGTGAGCTGTGATGCCACAGCACTCTACCCAGGGGGACAGCTTGAGGCTCTGTCTCAAAAAAAAAAAAAGATTCACCTCTTGTTCTGTGGCTTTAGTGAACTGTTTCATAGACCCCACAGTTCACTCTTTTTCAGTGCAGCGTTCAGTGGCATTGGCATGGTCTCAACGCTGCACAACTGTCATCCCTATCCAATGCCAGAGCATTCTCCTCACCCCCAGAAGAATCCTGGGATCCATTAGCATTCGCTCCATTTTCCATCACTCTTAGTTGTCAAGCCCTACTAAGTTTTAGCACATTTCAGCACCTCGCTCTCTTCTGTTGCTGCCTAATACTCCACGCTGTGGATATGCCACGTTGTGTTCATCCACTCATCACTAGACAGACGTTTGGGTGGTCTCCAGGTTGGGGCTATTATGAACAATGCCGCTGTGCCATTCATGACAGACAGGGATACCCTCCACCGTCCTGACCCGGACGGCAGCGATTCCATTCATAGATAGGTTTATTGGTGTGTTTTCCTTTCCCGTGGAGTGGAATTACTGGGTAATGTGGTAATTCCGTGTTTAACACTTTGAGGAACTGTATGGGGTTCCAATTTTTCCCCATTTTTGCCAACATTTGTTATGATCTAAGATTCACTTTTAATGGGAAACATACACACACATTCAGTTGTTGATCTTTGACTATTTTCCGATGACTGTGCTCAATGTTCTCTCTCTCCAGTACCTTGTTTAATCTTTACAATGCTTAGAGAGGCAAACGTTTTCCTCATTTTGCAAATGAGATAACCCACAGTCAGGAATTAGTGACTAGGCAAAAACACGGGTGGTCGTGCAGGGACTCATCCCTGGCTGTCTGCCTTCCAATACTACCCTGGGCAGCCCCCCTCGATGCCTTTCCAAGCTAACCCCAGCCTCGTCGATCATTTCTTCTCAGAAACGCGAGCTAGTCGTGCTTCGCATACCACCTTGCATTGCTCTCTGGTTATTTCCTACATAAAACATTATTTTCCCAACCAGACAGTAAACACTTGGTTGGTTAGAACTCTTCTTCCTCTGTGTTGTACTTGGGAAGTAAAATGCATACGTAAGGGATTGACAAATTTTTCTGAGAGTTTGACATGTTTTGCTTTCTTTTATCTGACATGTCTTTATGTATATAGATATGTTTTCCCCCCTTGAAATCCAAGATAACACAATATGCATACATACATGTGTGCATTTTTTACATGTGTATTATACAAGGGCTTTATATAAGTTTTCTCTCTCTGATCCTCCTAACACCAAAACAATATAGGTATTGTACTAATTGACCCCATCCTTTACATAAGCAAATTGATGCTGCAAATGTCCACTGGTGCAAGGCTGCACAACCAGTAAAGAGCAGGGCAGACCCTGACTTGTGTTCTTTTCACTGCATCGCTCTCCTCTCTCGCGCGTGCAAGAAGGAGCCATGTATCTTGTCTATAAGATTCCATTAGCTTCTCCTCTTAACCTTCTTTCAGCACCTGCTCCGTGGCCATGAACCACGTGTTCATGATTTCCTTGGCTTCTCAATAGAATTGGTAAGCCTTACCACTCAAATCTACCATCTATTGGCTCTAGCTTAGAACTGAAAGGTGGTGGTAGTTGTGGAGAATTGTTTCCCATAGAGGTCTGAGTTCACATTGAGGGCAGTCTCGAGGCAGCCAGCTATGCAGACCGGGGATTCTGAAGTGTGCTGAGGCTCACCCGCCTCCCAAAGGCCTCAGGGGATGGTTTGGGTTGCAGATTTTGACTATCACACACCAAACTTGCTGAGTGAGACTTTCTAGGGTGGGGGTCCTGGCAATCTACAAGGAATTGCTACTCGCATTCCAGAAAGCACAGTGAATATACGCTAAATGGTCATATCTGCAGTCTGTCATTGAGCGGGACCTTGTATGCGGTGCGTGCCTCTAGTTCCCACGTCACGAAAGCGGATGCATGACTGCAAACTGACTAGGGCTCTAAAGGTAAAGTCCAGTGAACTGTGGGTGCTTGCAACAGAGACTGCTGACCTGCTCCCTAGGAAAGGAAGAGTTCCCCGAGGAAGTGATATTTGGGCTGAAGGCTGAGTAGGCATGACTGGGCCAGGGCCGGGGGCCAGCAGCCTATGTATAGGAGATTCAGCTGGTGCCAAGGCCCTGGTGAGCCCAGCTGGGACAGCTGACCGAGACACGGAGTGGCAGAGGCAAGGGGGGTGGAGGGCTCGGGAGATGGGCCAGAGCAAGCAGGCCCTCCAGACATTTTCGTCTTTGCTCTAAGGTCTGGGAGAAAGCACTAAAGAGACTTGTTTACTGAGAGCCTACTAAGGCCCAGGCCCCTCTGTCAACACAGGACATCTGTCCCCTCAGAAAGCACAGGAAGAGGAGTGTCACCTCCCTGTTCCTCACTTCGCCTCTCTCCTGAGCCTGAAGGGGAGAGTGCACCCTTCTGTGTGACAAAGCCTGTGGCCATCATCATTGTCTGGTTTGCAATATTAGAAGTTGGCAGCTTAGATTCATCTCTTTTCAAACTTCTTATTGTCCAAACAACTAATACTACAGGCTCTTAACTGTGGACATGAAGTTTTGAACTTCACATCGGCCAGGTCTTTTGTTGATGATCAAGGACATTTGGAATTAAGCAAGTCAAGGGTAATCAATTCTGATGCTTTAGGCTATCAGACCCCCATGGGGCCTGAGCGAGAGATTTCTTGTTGTGTATAAAATGGTGCAATTGGCTTTGTATGTGACAGGCTTCCTCTCTCTTGCCCTAATGTATTACACAGTGGCCTCCGCCAGAGGCAAGGTCCCTGACTACCCAGAGCAGGGTCCAACACAGTTTGGGAAATCGTAGGATCATTGAGAAATTATGGGATTTGTTTTCAATTGCAGGAACAGCTTCCTTTTTCTTCTTCAAAAGGAAATGTGTGTATCTATATCTGCAATTCACAGAAAACTGCATATAGAGACACAGCACAGGGAAGAAAACCGGGAGAATCTTGCACCTTTACAGCGTTAAGCTTAGCCCTTCTCAAGATTTCTCTGTGATTTGACACTTGCAACTGTGAAGTGGGGCAAGAGGGATGCAAAGTCTTTGTCTTGTCAAAGGTTCAAGTTTCAGGGAAGCCAAAGGAAAAGTAATTACAAAGAGAGACTGGGCACAGTTTCCTCTGGATGTAGCTGTCTTGTACACACGCTTGCCTGGGGAAGGCGGCAATCAGCTCTCCTGTTAGGTTTTCCTAGTCTAATTAGGAAACATACACAGTCAAGGTTCTTTGAAATTAAGAGCCAGCTAATTAGGCCGTGAAGATGTTCCAGTAGAAATCACTTTGGTTGGAAAACACCTTTCCCTTTATTTGTCATCAACAGAGGATGAGCAGAGATGCACAGGAGAATAAAGATGTTAGGCAAATTAAAAAAAAAAAAAATGGGGGTGGAATACGAATGGTGTGGCTGAAGAATGGAGACCTTGTGCTCTGCCCTCTGGGGTCCTATCTATGTCCATCAGGCCTCCAGGCATCCAGTGTCAGACTCTGTGAACTAAGGTAAGTTACGGGGATTATGACCTAGCACAGGGTTGCAGGCATACTGATCAGCTTATGAGCATGGGAAGGCATTTCCTGCTACTTTCCTATCCACCTGCTTCCTTGTCTCCCTCCGTCCTTGTATCAAAAAATAGATGTGGGCATGAGTGATAGAAAAGCTCAGCCTCACTATTATTAATAACAGTTACTCTACCTTTGGGGCACAGCCACCCCTTTCCTGCAAACTCTTACGGCAGTTTCCAAAGACAGATGCATCTTGTTTGATGTATCTGACTTAGGGATTTGACTAAGCCACCAAAGAATGGGCACCTTAACTCCTCCCAGGAACCAGCCTCTGCCTATAGAGAGATCTTCACAGAGTCCCAGGAGATCATACAAGGCAGATGACATCAAAGCAACTGCAAGAGTCAAAATCCTCACAGAAAAGAGAAAGAGAAAGGAGTGGGGAGGAGGAGAGGAAAGAGAGAAGTCATTAGTTAAGAACTTGATATCCCATGGATGAATAAATCAGCTGATTTGATTTTTCTCCTCTTATTTACTGAATATTGTAGCATAGAACAAATTATTTGAAAAGTAAATTCAGTGTTTCTAGGAAGCCAAAGAAAGAGATAGAAGAGGAAGAACTGAGAGCAAAATAACTGGTTATGAATAACACAAATGCAGGGTCTCAAGTGGGAGAAAGAGCACTGGTCTCCGAGTCAGGCGAAGCCTCTTTCTCTGCTAGAGGAGTAGCAGACACACCTTCTCTTTCTTCATCTTAAATACAAGTGGGATTACTCAGACTGGGCCTTCAGTGTGATAAAACGGCCAACACAGGGCTGGGCTTTCTGCCCCACTTCCTCAGAAGCAGCTGTGACCTGATCCAACTTGGAGATGACAGTAATTAAGAAGGGAAGCAAAGAACTGGGTCCCTTGCTTCATTTTTTTTTTTTTTACCATATTGTGCTTTTTCACCCTTACCTATTTTTTAAGAGTTCAACATTTGTGCAATTTATTCATTTTCTCCCTTTTAACCATTTTTAGGTGGGCATTAAGTGGCATTAAGCACATACTATGTTCATGTTCTCCTAAGGCCATCACCACCACCCATTTCTAGATCTGTTTGATCTTCCCAAATTGAAACTCTCCCCACTCAATTCCCCATTCCTTCCTCCCTCCAGCTTCAAGTAACTACTTTCTAGAAAGTAACTACTTTCTATCTTTATGAATTTTCTGTTTAAGTACCCTAGTCTAAGTGGAATCACGCAATAGTTGTCCTTCTGTCCCCACACTATTTTGATATTGCCCCCCAAATCTAAAAAGTTAGAAATAGTTAAACCCTTGGTGTAATAACTAAAATTAAAATGACAGCTATCTATTAGTATTGAGCACTTTCCAGACTCTGAGTTCAATGCATTATTTTTGATATTTCTCTTTATGATGTAAAGATAAATTTTAAATTATGTATTTTTTGAAGGCCAGAGGTTTAAAACTTCTTTAAATAGGCTTTACTATAGGAGAAAATCTGGGGAAATTCTTAGCACTGCCTTGAGGACCTAAAGAATACTAAGATTGTAATAATGTTCTACCTATCAAAGTCTTTGGAAGCAAAAAATAAATTCAGCAAGGCTGATGAGCTACTATTGTAGCTCTTTTGCAGAGCTGTGGTTTTGTTTAGGGACATCAACAATTAGAAAACAGACATACAAGCTTTGTTTTCTCAGCAGGAGGTGCTGTACGTTTGGTACAATGGATTTTTTTTCCCCCTTAAAAATTAAGATATCCATTATGTACAAAGCAACCTTAGAGGGACAGATTGAGGATTTAATTTTAGAATGTCATGTCTGACTGTCAAAACCAGATGGTCTTTACACAATGGAAGTTCCCCACCATCAGTCATAATTATTTCTTATCACTAGTGTTATTAATGCTAGTATCAAGGACAATGTTGAAATCATTTAAACTTTTACCCATATTTAATTGTCCTGTCCATTCCTTTCCTACCTCCAAGTGCCTATTTTAATTGATCAGGTTACTCATTAAGGCCCAGAAACTGCTTTCTTTCTCGTTAACTTAAAAGAAAGTACATAGATTCTTGCTTCCAATTGTTAGTTGGGTATAGTGGTTCTTACCCCAGTTTGAAGTGCAACAGATTTATTTCTTGTTTAATTACTATTTTTTGACCTTTGGTTTTGGTCTTTTTTTTTTTTAACTACAAGATATTCACAATTCTTTTTTTTTTTTTAAATACATTTTATGTGTTTAACCATAGCATGATTCCACTGGATAAGTTTTATTGAGATTTTTCAGGGGTGGAGCAGGGAAAGGTTTTTCAAAAATTGAAAAATGACATCCATATCATTAGAGTTTTAAAGTTAGTAATATGCTTAAGGCAGATTTTTTTATGGTTAGCAAAGTTGAGAGGCTCTGACACCCAAAGGATGCAAGAAGAGATAACTTACATAAATGTATATGGTGCCCTGGAGGGGCCGCAATTGTATTACTGGGTTTTTCATGAACAGCCTTGGTTCAGACAGCAGAACAGTGAAGCGGAGCTAAGTGGTTCTATACCGGATGGGCTGTGCATGAAACGAATTGCCCTGCAAATAGAAATAACTTCCAGTGCCAGAGAGTTTACTATGAGGCACTGGAATACGAAATATTAATGGTACAAAATATCTAATGAAATGTTTATCTTATTAAAAATGTTACCTTAAAATATCCACTGCAGAGCATTAAAATGGATAGCCTAGCAGATTACATGGAACAATCCGAAAACGATAAGCTCTAAAGTTTAGGAAAGAATATACATGAACTGGAGACTGTAGAAAACAGGGTGATATGATATGACTGATTGGGCCATTTCTTAGAGATTTGAATCAGCCCTGAAGTTCATTTCTTCCTGTTTTCAAACCTACATTTTCTTTTTTAAAATTTTGTTTATAAAGTGCTTGCTTGAACTGATTTTGTAATTCCTGAAAGGCAAAAAGCACACAATTATGAAGAAAGAGGTTCATGGCAGAATTCTAGTCAAGTCTCACATCTTACACAAGCAATTACATATAATGCTTAATTAATTGTTTTATATGTGTAAGGCAGTCCTGTCAGCATCAAGGATCCTCAAGGGACCAGAAAGAAAGTGTGTTGCCTAGTAAACAGTATCACCAACATATGATTTTTCATAGCTAGAATTTACCTTGGAGAAAAATCTCATTTCATCCTATTATTTTATATTGAAAAAGTGAGGTATCTATATCATTTCTAGATGAAATAATAAAATGAGATTTAGTTATTGTCTTTTAAAAAGATCAGCTAGAGACTTTGGTAAATTAGGTACCCCCACTGCATAAATATCCTTCTTCTGGGCTATTAACTTCAACAGTAACACCACTAGGGACCATGTTACTTATTCAACAACTACTATAAATCATAATGATAATAACTACCATCGTTTATTGAGAACTTATTGTGTGTGCTAGGCATAGCTCTAAATATTTCCACATACTATCCCATTTAACCCCAAAACAACCCTTCAAAATAAGACTTTTCATTCATATTATATAGCTAAAAAATACAGGAGCAGGTCACAACACAGGTTAAGGTGGCAGAATCATAAAACCTAACTGCAATTATTTACTCAAAATATAGAAGGTGAGAATCCAGCAAAGAATATTAAATACCAGGGTGTGGGAAGGAGGGAGCAGGGAGAGGGGAGGAGGGAAGGGGATGGGGGTTACAGAGCAGGGCAACCTCTTGGGGGAGGGACACAATTATTAGAGGGACTTTACCTAACAAATGCAAACAGTGTAACCTAGTCTTTGTGCCCTTGATGAATCTGAAACAATTTTAAAAAGAATATTAAATACAGTAATGAATATAGATGCTTCATAACTTTCTCCATACATCTACTTCTTCATGGACTAGTGTGTTTCTCTACTGATTAAGACTATCAGAGTTGGCGGTCAGGGTACCTGGCCAGGGTATCTGAAGATGTTTCTTCGCACATCTTCTGTGCTGCTTGATAACGTGAGATTATATCTCATGTTCACTTCAGACAACTAAAGAAGAAACTTTGATAAAAGACCAAATTGATTTAAGGGTTTCAATACAAAACCTTGCTGTTTGTATCTATTTCAGCATTGTGCCTATCAGCCTATCTGCAACTGTTAGACACTTCTGTCTCAGAAAGTGAGATACTACAGACTCAACATTGACAGTGATAGAGAAAACGAATATGTTTCCAGAGGCTAATTATAAACAGGTGGTGGCTGAGGCCAACTCCAGGAATTACAGACCCATTCTGTGAGAGCTCATTAATGCTCCTATTCAACTCCAGGAAAATGTGCACATTCCACAGCATTATAGGGAGTTTCAGGGTAACTGATAAAAAACAGGTGATTCCCCACCCCCCAAAATAAAAATCAAAGATGAAATAAACAACACACTTTGCCTTCTGGGTTGCAGGGTCTCTCATAGCAGTCCCAGGTGGATCCTGCTGGAGCCATGAGGGAAATACTATCATCTAGTGACCACGTAGGGGAGAAGTGTGGCAGCCTGGTCACAACTAATGATATCTATGCAAGCCCAGGTTGAGCCCAAGCAACGGGGCTTCTCTCTTCTTCCCGATGGAAAGTGCAATGGGATTTTTAAATTTGATCTGGGCGTCTGGCAGCTTCCGCGAGGGGCTTTGCAATTTCACATTTCATCTAAGCAACTAATGTCCACATCCTGTCAAATCATCACCAAGACTATACCGCAGGGCTACCCTGGACCAAGTCATGCTGTTTTGTGGGAACTTGCGATTCGAGGGTTCAGTGAAGACGATGCAACCAAATGAGCTGTCCCATGTCAATGTTAGAAGGGGACTGCTGCACCTCTTAAAAAAATATGCCATTTTCTCTTGCACAACAGTCATGCTGCTAAACTTTTTCAGCCCAGCTCATGATTTCAATTTAAAATATGCTATCTTTGTTTTTCTGCCTGAAAAACTGAACTTACTTTGTATTTTGATAGTGAGACCCTGGAAGATGAAAACAGAGTGCTGTTTTCTTTATGATTATTTTCTTGATGACAATTTTATTATCTTCCATGTGGCTAATAGGCTAATAGTTGTTAGACTACTGGCCTCACTTCAATTATTTATTTTTTTTTTAAGTTTGGATTATTTATTTATTTATTTATTTTGAGGCAGAGTCTCTGTCGCCCTGGGTAGAGTTTCATGGCGTCATAGCTCACAGCAACCTCAAACTCTTGGGCTCAAGTGATTCTCTTGCTTCAGCCTCCCAGTTGGCTGGGACCATAGGTGCTCACCACAATGTAGGCTATTTTTTTTTCAGTAGAGACGGGGTCCTTGCTCTTGCTCAGGCTGGTCCCAAACTCCAGAGCTCAGGCAATTCACCTGTCTCACTCTCCCAGAGTGCTAGGATTATAACTAGGTGAGCTACCTCTCCCTCCAGGGTTTTTAATATACTCTTTACTCTAACTTAATAACATCTGGCAAAAAAAAGTGCTATTAGCACCACAAAATGCAGAATTTCACTTGCATGGGTGTTAATTAGAATAAAGTAATTTCAGGTAATTCTATGATTACAGGGACTGATTGAAGTAAAGTTCTTATCTCATACTTCACAAGATATAAACCTGACCTTTCACATGCTATGTTGACAATCCACTTTAAAATTAAATAAATAGTCATCCCTGTTGAGTCAAAAGTTGTGAAGTTCACTCATCTCTTCGTATGGCATGAAACAAAATAAATTTTTAAAGTAATACATTATACTTTTCATCAACTACATTGCAGACCATATGTAGTATCCTTTGACTCTGAATTCCTATCCTGTAGCCTCAACTTTGAGATCCCTTCAAAATACAAGGAAATTGGCTCGGCGCCTGTGGCTCAACAGGCTAAAGCGCCAGCCACATACACCTGAGCTGGTGGGTTCGAATCCAGCCCAGGCCCACCAAACAACAATGATGGCTGCAACCAAAAAATGGCCGGGTGTTGTGGCGGGCGCCTATAGTCCCAGCTACTTGGGAGGTGGAGGCAGGAGACTGGCTTAAGCCCAGGAGTTGGAGGTTGCTGTGAGATGTGATGCCACAGCACTTTATCCAGGGTGACAGCTTGAGGCTCTGTCTCAAAAAAAAAACAAAAAAAAAACAAGGAAATTAAGATCTCTACCACAGTAAAATGAGGACTTACCTGTGGTCTGTTTGCCACTGAAATTACAAGTTCAATGATCAATCAAATAGATTGTATCACTTTGAAATGTCAATGACCTTAAGTTTAAAAAGAGCATATTTTATGTCATCCTGAAATATTAAAATGTCTTTTAAAATGAACCTTCCAGAACTTAATTCATTCAAATGAATATTATTCCCTTCCAAGCAATTATTCTTGGAAAGTAAAGCCCTTGTTTCCAGTAATGGTTCCATTTCTTAAGATATTTTGAGAATTGTCTTTACTCCCTTTAGGAACTAATAAGAAGAAAATTAGTCTTACTGTTTTTAGTCTTATTTTCTTTCACGACTCCAAATAGCATAATCCATCCTTCCTCGTGCACTTATTCCCTAGATCTGGTATGAGCTTTTTATTGTCATTTCCAAACTATCAAAGAACAAAGATCCGTTGCCATCAAAGATACTTACATAAAAGATTGTGCTACAGGATTTGAGGGCAATTGCAGAAAGGGAATTCAAAGAGTATGGTTTAAGCCACCCTAGCAAAATTTCGAATGCTATCCCTAATTTACCAAGGTAAGTGCTTTCAGCAGGACACCAGTCACCTTCCCTCTGTCTCTTGTGCCTGCTCCTGACATCCTACAAGCCACTTTAGTTTCCTCATCTATAAAATGATGGTGAAGGGTTAGCTACCTGCCCAGGATCTTCCCAGCTCTAACTTTGTAGGACAATGCCTCTTTGTTCTCTATGTGACACAAGGTTTTTGATTAAGTCAGTTTAGGCCATACCTTTATTTTTTTTTAAGTTTTTTCTTTTTTTTTTTTTTTAGGCCACGCCTTTAATGTATCAAGTCATCCTACCCATGACTGAGGATGTTTCTTCTGGGGTCTCTTTTCTTCTCATGTTCTCCTATATTAACGTTTAGTCCATTCAGAGGTGAGAACAGTTTTTGTTACATTGAATTGAGGGTTTTGTGGACATTTAAAAATATTTTACTGCAGATCAGATAATCTATCTACTTTGTAAGTAGAAAGAGAAAACTAATGTGCAAAGAATATATTTTTTTTTATTTTGTGTTGTTTTGTAAGCTATTCTCTTTTTCTTCTGAGAGGGCACTTCTCAAAACAGATACTCCTGCCATATGAACTTGTTACATCAAAAAAGAAAATCTACCAACATCCCCGATTCTCATTATGACATTAATCTCTGATGTCACTATAGCACTGATCTGATTGAACGTATTTTTTAGAAACTTGGCCCTCCCCTTTTCTGCTAGTATTATAGCAGGGGCTTACCTTCAAGGAATAATAAAATGATGGTTAAAAAAATGCTTCCTGTGAACTGCTGCTAGTTGCAGGTATTTGCAGGACATGTCTGATTCTATTTAGGTTTTTTCTTTCTTTTCTTAGTATCTTTGACCATACAACCTAGTCTTTTTCATAAGAAATGTCAGCAGAGCCTTTGAATTAATGACCTGTGAAGTGCTCGAAAACCTACCGTTTCAAAAAGTATCCTGCAAGGTTATAAAACTAATTTGGAGGTGATCCTTGAGTTTATAACCGAATATCCCACCTTCACTGAAAAGAATTAAGATAAAGACTGGCTGGGGCACAATCTCTTTGAACAAAGACCTAGGGAGGAAGAAGTGATGAGTGGGGGAGGTCAGAGCCAGACTAGCAATCTGGGGAAATGAGCTCCTGTTACTGTCTCTTGCTGTGTTGAGCACTTCCGTCAAATAATGAAATTATACAACCCCCACTGCAAAAGACACCAGGTGGGGGGAGCCAGAGAGAAGGGGGGGGAGGTGTGTTCTGAGGGGTGATCAAATAAAGCCTAAATGGTAGGTCCTTGGCTACATCTAACGTAGGTTTTGTTTTCTTTTAATTTTGCCATTTAGAAAAATGCGGTGTAACTCCTTCAATCTTTTTACAATTCTGCATGGTTGAACATTTGAAATGAGTTTGTGTATCACCCCCAGGCGCTGATTCAGACTTGATTGGGGCAAAGCAGGCTGCATGCGCTTATTTTTATCCACGTCATTTGGGACGTTGTGTCGCCAAAGGAACCAAAAATGTGCTTCTCTATTGCCAAATTATCACCTATCCTTTTATCAGACAGGGCAGTGATCCTCATCAACAAGTTGTCGACCTTAGTGTAACAGCAATGTCAGGTCAACTTGAGAAAGTGAAGCGGGAGCCCTGAACACAAATAAAAAGAAACAACCAACAATCCTTATAATTATCATCATCTGCTGCTTTTCCCTCTTTTGGCAAAGAAACACTCCATCCATTTGCAGAAATCGCCCGCGGAAACGTTACATCAAAACTAATCACAACGATTAAAATCAGCTTTTCTGTGCAAGAGGAGGGTAAAAAGCAAGTTGGAGGCTGGAATGAGACTGTTTTTCCACCAAAAAAAAAAAATCTGGAAAAAAATTTGGATATGTATATTTCTCTATACGTATATGTAGAGCTTTATTTTTGAAGGAGATCAATTGTCTGCCCTGTGATCAGTTAATTTGATTTAAGTTTTATTTTGGAGATTGATTTAGACTGGAGGTAGAGGCATGAGCTAATTGTATCCTGATCCTTGCCTTGAGGGGTTTCAAAGCCCTGGAGCAACTCTTCTCAGTATTTTGTTCTGTCTACCTTAGCCAAGCTATTGCATTTCTCTCTGGTGTGGCGAGCCGAGCAGATCGCTGGGAGAGAAATCGGAAAAGGGGGGAGAGGAAAAGGAAAAGGGCACTTGGAGAGAGACTTTGTGCTTCAATGTTTCAGGTAAGATCTGACGGTTTGGGTTTGTTATTATTTGCTAAGGAGGGTATGGCTGGGACTTTGGGCGCAACTCGCTTTTACGCATGTGCCAGGCATGGGGCGAGAGCGCGGCACACTCGCACACACACCGCCCGCCGCGGCGGGCTGCTCGGGATCCGCTCGGACCGGCGGCGGGGCAGGGGCCGCCGCCTCCTCCGGGGCCGCCGCTGACGGTTCTCGGTTTTCCTCCTCCGGTGGGAGCGGGGCGGAGCGAGCAGAGGAGCGGGCGCGGCCGGCCGGGGGGCCGTAGCTGGGGGCCGGGAACCCGCGCGCCCGGCCCGAGCTTCCGGATCCCGGGGCCGGGTTCCGGATCTCGGAGCGGAGCCGCCGCGGCGCTCGGAGCCCGTGCCAGCGCCGCCCGCCCGCCCGCCGCTCCGCGCGCCAGCCTCCCGGGCGGCCGCTCAGCGGCGGCTCTCCCCCCGCCCTCCCTCACCCCTCCCTCCTCCCCGATCCTCGCGCGTCCCTTTCTTCCCGGGCTCCGAGCTCCGCGCCCGCAAACCGGCCCCGCCGAGCGCGCCCAGCTGCGGGTCTCCAGCCGCCCGGTGCACCGCCCCGCGGGGTACGCGGGGGCGGCGGCGCCCGGGGCTCCGCTCTTGCCCCGGATGGGGGGATGGGGCCGCCGCCCCCTCCTCGCAGGCCGCCTCGGCGGCGCCCCGGACGCCCGGTGAAAGACGCCATTGTGGCTGCAAGAGGGATCGGGCCCCGGGGCGGTTTTTTCCTTCCCCTTTTGCCCGGGTTGGAGCGCCCGCTCCCCTTTGTGAGCCGCGGCCGGTGCCCCGCGCTGTTCGTCCCCGGCTGGGCAGATCCAGATTCGCCGCCTCCGCCTACCCGGACGCCTTTAAAGCCCCCTCCCTCTCCCTCCCATTTCCAGCCCCCCCCCCTTTGGATGCAAAGGTTTCATTTATTTTTTAAAAGCTCCCATTTCTCCTCCTCCCCACCTACTCCCCTGATAAAGGGCAGGGCACATGCACCGGATTAGAAGTCTCCTTGGGAGGCGAGAGCGAGCGGGGGGCTGTGAGCGCTGCAGGTAATGGCTGTGGCTTTGCTGCGCTCACCTCTCTCCGCGGCGCCCGCATCCTTCCCTCCCCTTCTGGCGGCCCCGGTTCCCTTAAAGGGATAGAGCTTCCCGGCCGCCTCCCGTCTCCGCGGTCTGAGCCGGCGTCCGGGCGCAGAGGTGGGCTGGTGGGAAGCAGTTTGGCTCCTTTCTGACCTCCTCCCTCCTCCGCCCCCCGCTCCGCCGCCCCTCTTTATCTACAAGAGAAGTGTGCTTCCTCTCTTGCCCCCAAGAGGGACCTGGCCTGAAAGTCGCGCCTCCTGCAAATAGAACTGGAAGTAGGGGGTTACATTATGGTGAATTCGCGTTAAAAGAGAGGCTGAGTCCCAAAACATTCTGGAAGAGGAAACCAGACCTCGGGTGCAGGAATCCCTTACCTGGAAGCGCGCTCCGCACAGCCGCCCTGCGTACCGCAACGTTTCTAGCTATCTCGGGTCGACAGTGTTTGCCTTTGTGCTTTCGAACACTTGCACTGTCGTGGAAATGATTTTCTGGTATCGAAACGTTTTCACCATGACTGTGCTTCAGGAGCCGAATAGGCGGGAGCCAACTAAGTTAGCAAAGTTGGAGAGGGGGCCGGCGGCTTTGTACGTGGAGAAGAGCACGCAGGAACTGCCCAGGATCTCGGTGGCCCTGGCTTCTTCGCTAAGAGGTGCACCGCAGTGGGCAGAAGTCATTTGGAACAAATGCTGCATTACCTTTCAGACCATAGAACTGGCTGCTTGCAAACAAATCCTGGGCTGGGGTGGTGGTGGTGCGGGTGGTGTGTGCGCGCGCGTGATGCACGTGCATCCTTGGTGGTACTCAGACATAACAGTTTAACATACTCATTCTTTAAGGAACGTTTGCCTTCTGTTTTCAATCAACTAAGCTGGCAGCTAGAGATACAAGTTTATTTGAGAATACCCTCTGGGTACCAAGCATGCTTGGATTGTTTAGCAAATTAAAAATGAGGAAAATGCTTTTACCTTCTCAGCAGTAGACTCCTTAAGAGACCTCCAGTTTTGTGTGTATGTGTGCGTTTTTTAGAGAATCCTTTTTTGTGTGTTTCTCAAACGTGTTTTTAATGTGGAAAAGGAGAAAATAAAGGATTTTTAAAGGCTGAGGCTGGAGCCATAGAATGATTCATTACATGTGATTCTACATCAAGGAATTCACCTGCATATATGGGGATCTGAGGAAACTAATAGCCTACTTGGTGAATTTAAAATAGCAGTGAAGCCATTTGTCTCCCGCGAAAATGGGCAGTGTGCCGTGGTAGTCCTTTCCTGTTTATGTTTGTGGGGCATTTGGCTTACTATTAGGGATTTGAGAAGCTGCACACTGCAAACAATTTGACTCAGGAGTCCTACTGCTGCCTGGATGGGAAGAATTGTTAGCCCTTGGTATGATGACAGTAGGTTGTTTACTAATTAGGTTGCAGAGGTGACCATGGCACTTTAAAACTTTGCATCCCTGAGAAAACTTCACTGGGCTAGGCTTATGTTTCTAAAAGGGAAATAATTAGCCAAAAATCCATACATTTGTTGGGAAGAAATGTTTTAATGAATTAAGTGTGAATAATGGTCGGCAAAAATCTCCCACCACAGTATGCAAAAGGACTGCAGAGATTTTGCAGTATTAATTATGCTTGCAGCACAATATAAAGTTCTCTAACACACACTAGGGGTCTCTCTTCTAGCTATAAGATTTTCATGTTTGTAATTTCTTTGCTGGGGCTTGCATAGTAGGAGTGCAGATAATAGATGGATTATATTTATTACAGCAGTAGTGACTTACTGTCCATTCACTTTCCTTTAACATATTTATTTTGGGGAGAGTATTCAATAATCCTTGTAAAAATTATCCTCCTAAGTTCTAGGAAAGTTACTAAAGTGAGACTTCTACTAGATGATGAGGAAAGCATATTATTCAGTTTGCACTGAATAATGCATTGTGGATCTTTTGGCATCAAATTATCCAAAGCAATTTGTTTTTAAATGTAAGCATAATTAAAGGCAGATGAATTATATCAGAGAACTTTCTGAAATTAAACTTCCGTTTTGCTCTACATTTAGCAATAGCAGTTACTTGCACAAATGCTTTCTTGTCTTGACCTTTATAAATCGGGATGATTGTTTCCTAATTCCAAAATGTAACGTTTTCTGCTAAGATCTTTTCCCATAGGCATTGCTTTTGAGTCATTCAAAGGACGTTTGTTTATGAACCATCATTTTACCAAGGCTTTTTATTTAGTTGTTTATTAAGCTGCATTTCTGAACCTTCTTTTGAACGCAATTTATAATTTCCCAAGGAAATGGAGCATTTATTTTCTCTGTCTTCAGAACAAACCATCTTGGGAATAAAAATAAAACTTTTGGATGCAAGCATGTATTTTAATAGCTTTCTCATGCAGAAGTGAGGAACAACTCTCTCTGGCTTTTCATTCATAAAAACGCACTGGATGTAAATAATTTTTGTGTGTTTATGAGTTTGGCTTGAGATAACTGTGCAGAAAGCAAAGCAGAGGGATTAGCCCTTAAGAATAACAAGCCTATATTCATTAAGTCAGTTCACTCATTGAACAAATATTTATTTGTGTCTGCTATGTGTGAAACACTGTGTTAGATGCTAGAGACACAATGCTGAGGGAAAACATCCAGAGTCCCCAGTCTCCCAGAGCTTATGATCCAGACAGAGAGGCAGACAGTCATCAAATAATTGAACAACTGAGAATGAATGCTTTGAAGGAACTTGGGGCTCCAGTGGCATTAACCACAGAGGGCTTAGACTGGGGTCAGGATTCCAAGGAAAATACTACACGCTAAGATCTAAATGACAGAGAAGAGAGAAACGTTTGCCAAGCTGGAAGAGGCTTAGCAAAGGAGGAGGAACGCCAGGGTTTACTGGCTGGAGTTGAGAGAAGGAAGAGGCCATGGGGGAGAGCAGAGCACAGGGACAGGCCCCTGGTCTCAACCTTAAGGGTAGTGTGAAGGGACGGGAGGGGAGGATTGGGAGAGGGGCCGTAGGGGCACACTCAGATCCGAGTTTTGCAAAGATAATTCTGGTGGCCCTCTGGGAAATGTTTAGAGGGACCCAGAGAGGAGGAAGGGCAACCCTTGGAAAGCTGTTACAGCTGGAGTTTGAGTAGTAGCAGGGGAAGCAGGGATGGGAGGGATTGAGATTTATTTACGAATTTGCAGAACTTAGGGAAGGGTTGACCATGGGTGAGCAAGAAGAGAAAAAAACCAAAGAGACGCCTAGATTTCTGACAATTGAATAGACACTGGCATTCTGAAGCCTGGGTGGATTTTGTACCTTTCACTTCATCTCTAAGCCTTTTTCACGTGCAGTGTAACTGCATTTACAGAGGAAACTGCTGCATCTGGTCACTCATTCATTCTTCTGTTTGTTCAACCATGGTGTTTAGAGAGACTGCAGTGTTTAAGGTACTCATCTGCCTGCTTTTAGCCTCTAATCCAGGGTGCCCTTCCTTTATGAAGTCCGCCATGTGGTTCCATTTACCTAAGTCCAGCTAAGTTGGAATTCATCATTGAAGTAGGCCTATGTTTAAACCTTCTGAAACAAAATCAAGTCTGTGCCTTATAGTACAAATTAGTCATTGTGAAAAATTTTATCCACGCGTTAAATGATCCTAAAAATTAGCAGCTTCACTCTGGTTTTTGAAATCCTACTTACCTACAAATAATTAACACAATTATGCAAATCACTCACTGAAAACTTTTAGGGACCTAAACAGTTTCCCAATTAGTTGGATTCTGGTATGTTTGTCCCTCATCTATTTCTAACTTACTGTACTAATCTTTGGGAAGCTTTGTCTAAAGGCAACCTTTTCATACTTTTCTTAAAGTGTTTTTGGTATTTCCAACGCCATCTCTATTTTTTCTGCTTGTTCTGAAATTTCTCTAAACCCTGTTCTCTCATGACTGGCTTTACAAACTTATATAACAATCAAGAAATAGTTTTGCCCAGTATTTTATTCACCACCAAAATAGCTAATGAGGAGGTATTTAATTTTAATGTAATCTAAAATAAATTATACTGTTTTTTCTTTCAACATCAAAACTTATGAGGAAGTGAAGTTCAGTTGAGAGCTTTGCAGTAGCTTTTCTTCTTTCTAGCTGTACTCCATCCAGAGAATTCTAGGTTGGAGTTCCTTCCAGGATATTTGAGTTTCATTTATTTCCAGAAAACCATTTTGAATATTACACTCTCCATAGGAGTTTGATAAACAAATGCAATTCTATACGTTACTTTTCTTTTCTTTTCTTTTCTTTTTTTATAGAGACAGAGTCTCACTTTATCACCCTCGGTAGAGTGCCGTGGCATCACACAGCTCACAATCAACCTCCAACTCCCGAGCTTAGGCGATTCTCTTGCCTCAGCCTCCCGAGTAGCTGGGACTACAGGTGCCCGCCACAACACCTGACTATTTTTCTGTTTTGCAGTTCCACCCAGGCTGGGCTTGAACCCGCCACCTTCGGTATATGGAGCTGGCACCTTACTCAAGCCACAGGCGCTGCCCCATAAGTTACTTTTCTTGATGGTTCTCTTGTGGGTTGTCCCGAGGGCAGGATCTGGTTGAAAAAATAGCTATCACTTGGGGATCCATTTCTTCTGTAAAAATGGAGATAATACTACGTCTCCAACCTGCCTTATAGGATTGTTGAGAGGAAAAATAAGAGTGTGGGTCGGCTGGGATATTGGTGTGTGCCACACCTTTTGGGGGCAAGACACGATTGTAAGAGGAACTTTACCTAACAAATGCAAGCAGTGTAACCTGGTTTCTTGTACCCTCAATGAATCCCCAACACTAAAAAATAAATAAATAAAATCTACCTTTATTTTGTTTATTAAAGCAGTCCTAAACAAAACTGCAAGCGATAGAAAATAAAGAGATAGAAAGGTTAAAAAAAAAAAAAAAAGGGTATGTGTGTCAATGTGAAATGCAAGTGGTATCAAACAACCCCAAAGGGCAGTTTCTCTAAAGAAGCCACCCCTATCTTGGGCCCTGAGTCCCTTTGCCCACCTCCATCCCATCTGGTCCTGGAGACCTCTGAATCCCTGGGTGCTAGTTCTATCCAAGACAAAGGTTCAGGGAGCAAGTACTAGAGGCCAGTGTGGCATAGGCATACCTCACCGGACACCCCAGATAATCTTGCCCAGATTACACTGCAAGGCAAGTACTATTTGTCCATTTTACAGATGAAGGAACTGAGGATTAAAAAGGTTCTGTGACTAGCCCAAGGTCAAAGACTGGGCTAGTGGCAGCGCAGGGATTCTAACCCAACAGGTTAGAGTTAGCCACTCTGCTGCTACCCACACCCCTGTCCTTTCTGTCCAGTATATATATATACTGTTTGAACCCTTTTCATAGGTGCTTGGCAGGGTAACTGCCTGCTCTGCTACCAGCTTACATTCATCCTCTCCTCTCTTCTCCCCCTCTACCCCCCTGATGTTTCTCCACCAGCCCCTGCACCTTATTCTTAGGCCAAGAGAGAAAAGAAAACATCAAAACTATTTGCAGTTGTTGTGATCAGAACCTCTGAATGGTTCTCTAGCTGTTGCTGAGCAAATCATTTACTCACAGATACTCTGTCATTCTGGCCCAAACAGGGATTTGTTTCCTATTCAACAAGAACTGACAACAATTCAGCCCTTGCTGCTGACACCAATGCTGCTATTAAGAAGAAGAGTTATGAACTGAAGAGAATGTTAACTAGATAGATTTCAAAGGCTCGCTAGAGGACGGGATAGTCTTCCTGATAAATCTTTCCAAAGCATCTACTGCTATCATCACTTACTGTTTTTGTAGCACTTTCACTTTGCTGGAAATTTGTAGCCAATGAAACAGAAAATGTGTGTAAAACAAAAGACCCAGACCCTGTGTGGGGAAAAGAAAAAAGCTATGTTGGTCCATGGTGCTAAGAATTCACTCCCCCACCTGCATGGGCCCTCTAACCCACATTCAAATTCCACTCCATCACTTTCTAACGGTATTGTCTTGGTTAAATTGCTTCATCTCCTAAGCTTCACTTTTCTGAACTGTAAATGAGGTAGTAATACTTTTTTGAACTGCAAATGAGATAATAATATGAGGTAATTATAAACGAGATAACAATAGCCCAGGGGCTGCTATGAGAATTGATGCAGTGGGATATACCTAATATGCCCGGCACATAGTAAGCACTCAGAAAATATCCCATATAATATTATTTAAGATTATTCCTCAGTTCTTTAACACAGTTCCTTGCATAAAATATAAGTGCTTGATAAAATAATCGTTTGGTATGTCAACACAGAATTTTAGAGAACATAAGAATAAAACTTGGTGCTGATTTTACTCTCCTATAAGGACTTTTTTGCCATTAACAAGGGCATTCAAGTCCTGCCACATACCCCTCCCAATTAGATCATTTGTTTGGGGACAGACTACATTTGATCTGGGGAATTTTTAGTTTTTGAGACAGTTGCTTCAGAGATGCCCCTGGTTTACTTTCTAATGACACACGTGAAGGTTGCCATGAGACGCAGTTATCATGAGATTCCCATAATCTGCAGACACTTGGAACTGATGCTATGAAAGGAGGGGCTACAGCCCTAGGTTCTGAACCCCCAGAATCACTGAATTAGCTTGTTCAACATCGGCCCAGGTCTGATCACCATTCCATCCAGCAGATGGCAGTGACACACATTGACAAGTAGGCTCAGCATAGCCTCTGGTCCTCCCCTTAGTTTCTCACCACTGTCCCACTCTCAGAGGGGACAGGAGGCTGAGTCAGCCTGACAAACTTGCCTTGGCTCTTTTATGGGAACAACTGAGGCTTACGGAGAAGGTGGAAGGATCAACACCTCAGAGTCGCCTATTTCCTTCTGGACTATGGGGCAGGGAGTAGAGAAAACAGGCCCTGTTATCTGTTCCACTTTACCTACCGCCAGTCTCCCACAGATACGGAGGATAAGAGGTCTGTTTTGCTGCATGTTTGATCAAATCAACAGAAGAAAGTGCTGTCAACCTGCAACCGCTCCCAGGCTTTGTGTTGCGAGCACTCAAGGTAACAGCCACTAGGAACACTAGTAAAGATAATGATCCAGTGTTAGGCAGAGGTATACCACGAGGGAATGGAACAGTGTGGTGTGCTACTGGATGCTGAAGACCTGTTTCAAGCGTGGTTTTCCGGTTGCTGGAAAACAAGGCTGCACTGTTAACTGCGTGACCTTCAACCTGGATTTCATTCCCTTTTTCAAGGACTTTGCAATGTATTATTTCTTCAAATCATCATCTACTACCCAGGACGGTGGTGTTATTGAGATTCCCCGTGTTTTAGATGAGAAGGTCCAGGCACAGAGAGATTAAGTAACTTGTTCAGGGTCACTTATTGGAGAGTGGTAGAGCCAAGATTTGAACAATGCATTCAAACTCAGAGTCTGAAGCCCTTAACCTCCAGTTACTTTTGCCTCTTCCTAAGAATGATTGGTATTAATACCTAATAATTATGAAGCCCTTTTCATATGTTAAAAACTTTACACATTTTAACTCCTCTAATCCTTTCAGGCTCTGTAGAAAGAGAAGTACTATTACTTTCCCGTCTTGTCTAATGAGGAAAAAGTATTTACCCTTTCCCCACTCAGTAAGAAAGAAACACAATAAGGTAATGCCAAAGACATGTAAATACTTTTTCTCTAATTTACACTGGGACAGAGGGAAAGAAATTAATGGCAAGACTGTAGTACACTCAAGGGCTAAACCATGGGGCCTCTGGAGCTGCCAGAGTGATTGAAAGACAAGAGAAATCAACAATAGTTATGCAGCGTATGCTCACTCGTACACGACAAGGTATATGAACTTTTTTAAACGTCTTACTCTTTAAAATTTTTATCAGGGGCCATTCCATATGGCTCACAGCCATTTGCAGCATTGATGAATGGCCCCACAAAGATTCAGATAGGTTCTACTCCTGTCCTCTCCTGAGAGTCGCTTCTCATCATTCTATGCAGAAGTAGGAATACCCAGGTGATTGGCTAAATGCCATCACCTTCTCTCATATGTAAGGCCCATCTCTCAGAATAGCTCTTTGGCCTGGCGAGTTCCAGAAACTCACAATGGTCAAAGAAATTCGCCTGCAGTATAAATTAACTCGGCCTCTCCCTGATCCAAAATGCTGTTCCACGTCTGGGATGGAAGGTGGGTTTTAGAATTTGGTATCTAACCACTTAAAGGACCCTATTTTATGCAATATGCCTAAAAGAGATTTGGTAGAAGGCACAGGTCTCAAAATGAGGACTGGACTTTCAGAATTCAGCCTTCTTCAGTGGCTGAGAATTTTGTATTTCAAAGATCCAGAGTATGTAAGAAATGAATCATTCGAAGGTTGCATAAGTCACACTAGCTATATAAGAAGCTTAGGTGGTTTTCTACAGGAAAAACAGATCTTGATCTTGACCTGCTTAAATCAAGCTCATCCCCATTTTGTGGAAATAGCCACAGGAGTTCATGCCCAATGGAGTCCTGGGGACCCTGCTAATCGTGTATATTACTGAAAGGTGAGTCAGAGCTGAGTGAGTGAAAAGGCAAAACGAAAATACTGCAAACTTCCACCTTAAAGAATCAGGGACATTTCTTATCATATTTTTCTTCCAATTAACTTTTGTGTTCATGCAAATTTTTGCACAAATGCTATTCTTTCACTTCTGATATGTCTGTATGGCTAATGCATTTGGAAACTAAGACTATTTCTAGCTAAAGCTCAATCCACTTAAAAAGCTCAATCATTTAACTATGTGTAATTGTTCAAGGGGTCTTCTTTGTTTCTTTTTCCTTCTTAAAGAAAATTCTGAGTCAAAATGCATTTTAGATTTTAGGCTTAGATTCAGACTTTACTTTTGAAAACATGCACCGAGATTCCTTTTAGAGTCACACTTTTTTTTATTGTACAGTTGAAGTGTTCATATAGCTGAGTTATTTTTGACAGCTCTCCTGCAAACTATAAATAGCTGGTAAGAATGTTTCCAAATTATTCTGCTAAGGAGTATGATAGATACTTTTAATACCTGAATATAATCCCTTCTGATAAGCTTGGTTATTCAAGGGTTGATGATATAGTTTCCATATGATCTGTCTTCTGTTCTAACTTTTCACTGCTCTGTACCTTTTGGCCTCATAATTATTTTTTGATCTCTCTGTCAAAGAAGGGACGAAAGAAAAGAAAGAAATACATTTCGAATCCATTTCTCTTTCTTTGTCCCCCCCCCCCCGCCACCAATTTGACATCTCTTTCTTTCTCCCTCCTCCCTCCTCCTCCTGCCAACTTGACGAAGTCTGTTGGAAAGGAGTCCGCTCTTGATTCGTGCAAACAGAGGGATGTGACAGTATGAATAAGCCAGAGGCCTACTCGATGCAATATCATTTTTGTTAATATTCTCAGGTGACATATTAACTGGGCTAGTGTTAAATATTGCCATCTTCATTTGTATATTACTATTGGGCACATTTTTCTTTTCCATTTCAACTTCTGCAGTCATACTATTATATATGATTTAAGCATTGACATGAAAGACTTATCTAACCCCTTAACAAATAGTCTTTCCCAAATATGAATATGAATCAGCCTTTCCAGAGTATTTTCCACCTCCATGGTTCACGAACCTTAGTATTCTTCAGAATCACATAGAGAGCTTGTTAATCGTTCCTGGCTCCCCCTCCAGAGTGTCCAGTTAGGTCTGGGGTGAGGCCCCTGAAAAAATGCACTTCTAACATTTTCCCAATAGATGCTGCTGCTGCTGCCGCAGGGGCTCACTTTGAGAACCGGTGTTCTAGGGAACAATAGACCCTGGAGGTGCTCCCAAAGGGGAATATAAAAGGATTTGTCCATCAGATAAATTTGGGAAACACTATGTCCTCTTTTGAAGTCTTTTTAAGGAATGTAAAGATTTGTAGAAGTCTTGGAATAGGGGGGATCAGTTTTCTAAGTTGCATTTTCTAAATTTATTTGACCACAGAGCCCTTTATTCTGCCACAGCCAATTAACTCTCAGAATTACTATTTCTGGAACATGTGTTAGGAAAGGCTGCCCTACTTAGTGGTGCCTTGATGGGCTAAACTTGAGTACCCCTCACCTGCTTCGTGTTGGCAACTCCCTGGCAAGGATGAAAATTGGCCATTTCCAGCACTTGGCCCCTCTCCAGCTCAGCAGTCTCCCAGGCCAGCATTCCTTTGCCCACAGTACATTACTCTCCTACTGTGCCCACAAAGCCTGGCCTCGGGGCAGTCGGAAGGCCCTTCCCTGCTTCTTTACTTGCCTCCCATGCCTGTCTTCTTCATCCCCTCCCCCTCCGTGTTCAGCCTGACATCAGTGGACCCCGTCATTCACCAGTGCCCTCAACTCTTCCGTCACCTGACTTCTCTGTCTTTCTCTCTTGCCAACACTCAGTCCTGGATAACCTTTTTTCCTCACTTTCGATCCTGGGACCCCCACTGACACTAGTAGATTGTCATGTAATTCTTCTAACTGATGGCATCACAAAATCATTCACCCATTCAGCCAGTACATACAAGGTTTTTACTGTGTCGGGCACTACCCTAAGCCTCCAGCGACGAACAAAGCAAAAAGGTCCAGGGTCTCGTGGAGTTGCCCTTCTGGGGGCAGCGTGATGACAACATAGTCAAATACAATTAAGTGCTGTGCAAAAAACTAAAGCAGGGTTGTCCAGGTGGACCTCCATAGAGAGGTGATTTCAGCTGCTTTCTGGGTGGCAATCATGTCATCTTCCCTTAGCTGGCCCCCTGCTATTGTTTGACATCCTTAGTTAACATCTTACCTCACCCCCCACCATGGCTGTTCTGGGTCTCTTTACTCTTCTCAAGTTCCAGACTCATTCTCACTTATCAGATAAACTTGCATCCCGATCCATTGATTTGGATGCTCCAAATCCTCTGTGTGGCTCCAGCAGTCCTCTTTTGCTTTCTTTGTATCCCTCCCCTTGTTATCTTTCCTCTCTCCACTAGTCCCTTCCTTTAGCCTCCAACTATTTGTAAAATAACCCATCTGTTTGTGTGTCCCCACATTCATATGTTGAAGGCCTGCTGCTCAGTGTGACTATATTTGGAGATAGGGCTTTGGGGGACATAATTAAGAGTAACTAAATTCACCAGGGTAGGCCTTGATCCAGTGGCACTGGTGTCCTTGTAAGAAGAGACATCAGCAAGCCCAGTCTCTCTGTGCTTTCACACAAAGAGGCCATGTGAGCATGCAATGAGAAGGCTTCTGTCCACAAGCCGGGAAGAGAGCCCTCCCCAGAATCTGCCTTGGCCAGCACCTTGATGGTGGATGTCCCAGCCTCCAGAACCATGAGAAATAAATGTCTGTTGTTTAAGCCACCCAGTCTGCGTTATTTTGTCACGGCAGCGTGAGCTGACTAATACATCATCCTCTAACACAAAACAGAAAGACTCCCTGCCTTGTGCTCCCACTTCCCCTGCCTCCCTTCACGCCAACACATACCCCCTCCCGCTCACCGCCATCTGGCTTCACATCTCCCGCCTTCCTCCCTTCCCTGTAGGCTGTACTTTTCAAATCACATTTCATTTTAGTGTATCTTCTTGTGCCTTTTCAAAATGGGACAGCGTTACAAAACATAGGGTGGAACATGTTCTAAAAGGTTTTATTTTTAACTTCTCTCAGAATCAAAACTTCTGCAGTCTTTGAGTGTTTCAAGCTACTTAACTGACCTTCAGCACGAAATGTCATCTCTGCTTATCACTGAATCCAATCATATTTCTCAGTGAAGTTCCTTTTTTGATTTCCTTAACTATTTTGGTTTTCTTTTAAGAAACCATTTAGGGGAATTGGTTATTGTTCTACTTTATATATTTCAACAGCAACACTGTTGCTTTTCCAACACTTTTCCAACTGAAATTTTAATAGCCCTAAGCAGGACTAGAAATTTAAACATCAAAATTAGGAAAATAGCTTATTCTTTTTTAAGGAAACCTTTCCTCCTAAACTATCTTCTTTTTTAATGAATTATGATAGAATCCCATCAACCATTGTTTATGTAGTGGAATGTTGTCACTGCACGTGCCAGGGAGGAACAAAATCTTTGGGGAAAGGACAAGTGTCACTGCTTCCCCAAGTTCACCTGTTGCAGCAGGACCTTAGTCACTCTCTCTGAGGGAGAGGTGGTAAGAGGTAGGGGTGGGGCGGATTGGGACTGTCACTTGCACCACTGCCGTGAACTCCCTTCTGAGCTTCTGCACTGATCGTGAAGAGTTTCTGTGTCTACACTCATGACATCCTACTGGGAAAGCCAAGAAGACCTCTCTTGCCTTGGAATGGTGTAAGAGCAAGCCCAACATTTCACCAGGCCTGCAAGTAGTGGCCGGCAGGGAAGGGAGGATTAAACGGAGCCACGTCTGTAAAGCACTCTGTGTAGTGCCTGACGTTGTAGTAAGTGCTCAGAAAACGGCAGTCACGGTCAGTGTAATCACCACTGTACTTACCACACACGTGTGCATACACACGTATGCAAACATCTACACGTGATGAGTGATGATTCTTTCTGGCTCTAAATGGAACCTATGGGTCTTGAAGGAAGTCACAATGAATGTGGAAAGCTCATGTCGAGATCTGTCACCTGTCATTCATAGCTGCCTAGAAGGCTGGTGAAAAGTCACTGCAGTTTGTGCCTAAAGAAGGGGCATGGAGCAGACTGTAGCCACCCCAGTCCCATCAGATTAATGAACTAGTTGCAAAGAGTTAAATGGTTAGGCAGGGGCATGCCAGAAGGACTGCATCAGTGGTTCTAGAATGGGAGAGTTGTCATATGTTGGGGGTAAGGAAGGTGGGGGGATTACTTCGATAGAGACCAGTGGGAAAATGAAAAAGGAAAGTGAACAGAAGGTGAGACTTCACTCTGGGGCTGCCTGTGAAGCAATCGAGTAGCAAAATGCTAGCCCACCAGGGAAGAATATGCCATGGGAAGAATTCACAAAGCTGTGACTGAGCTAAAAAGGGCAGGGGATCTTCTGGTGTATGGAGAGAATATGTTTTTAAAATTCAAGCTATACAAGTGAAATATTACGCTCTATGCTGTGGTTACAAGCAACCAGGTAATTAGCATCTTGTTCTCAGGCACCCTGGGCTTAAAGAAGGTAATACTTTGCCCCTAGATGCTTGAAATTTGGGAGAAATAGGTAAATTATAATAGGGTTGGCTGGTGGCAAACGTGCCTAGGGGCCAGTGGTGTGGAAGGTGGCTAGGGAGGAGGTGGGAGTGCAGCTCGGCCTCGAGACCACACAGCATGCCCAGCTGGGGCAGTTCTGCAGGTGAACATGGAAGACGTTTTTGGAAGGTGAGAGACGAGCCCGGCTGAAATGCAGGTTTCGGGAGGAAAACCTCGACTCTAGCCATCTCTTCCTCTTCCCTGGCTTCTAGGATTTGGCTGCCTTTTCAGATCTTGATCCCACAACACCATTCGACTCTGAGATCCTTGTCCTCTCCAACCGTGTCCTTGACCTTATCTGCAGACGCACTCCCAGGGACCTTCATGTCCCTTGGATTCAGTACGAACCAAGGCAGCTGACTCTGCTATGTCCCACCTGCAGATGAGAACACTCCCCTGAGGTCCCACCAGACTCCTCACTGGCCTGCTCTCCAAACATTGCTCCCTCCTGCAAGGGCCAGGGCTCGGGTGGCCAACACAAACTCCCCTTGACCCCTGCCTTTCCCCCATCTCTGCTAGACACACATGTGCAGGATCATCAGGTCTGGCATTGCTACCACCTGAAGGTCTCCTTTGTCTGTTTCCCCTCCCCGCACCACTCACCCACCCAGTCTCCTCGGGGCCATCGCAGAGGCCATCATCCATTACCCCATCCCTCCTCCCCCTCCCCGTGAACCACTCCCCCCCAACACAAGTCCCCTCACCCTCTCACCAAAATTCTCCCACAACCCAGTTCACAAGAGTAGGATGCCAAACTCTATCTTAAGAAAACCCTTCCGTCTCCCATGTGTGTGCCCTGATTATATGTTGATCGTATATGGTGTGACCACCTCTGTGCAGCAGTGTGGCCCAGGGGGGCAGAACACGGGCTGGAGCCTCCAGAGCCCAACACTGCCGCTTATGACCAAGCGACCCAGAGAAGCTCCCCAACCTCTCCTCATCTGCAGAATGGAGTCAGCATTTCACCTACAGCACAGCGTGGTTGTGAGGATTTCAATGAGGAAAGCTCTTGTAACAGGTCCTGGCGCATAATTAGCACTCATTACACAATAGCTGTGATGTGTGCATGTGGAAAGAGATAATCAGAAGGCAGTAATGTTATCAATAATGTTTATCTCTGGACCGTACCTTTTTTTTATTTTTAAATTTCTGCTTTTCTGTATTTCCCAATTCTTCACAATAACCGCGAAATCCTTTTACAGCCGTTAAACTGATGTTTTCTTTGGAAATTTCATGATGTTACATCCCTGTTTAAAAATGTGCAGTAACTTCCTACTGCCTGCATGGTATGAACTCAAGCCCTGGGCCTGCCCTAGGGAGCCCTGCACCCTCGGCCTCAGCCGGATTTACTGGCGACACTTCTCACCACTCCACTTACGTCCCGGCCTCCAGCCTCTCTGCTCTTCTTTGCCTCCAAATGTTGTGTCCTGCATCATTTTCTCTTTTTACTTGTGTTTTTCCCAGGGTCTGTCATCTCCTCTGACATCAGTACTGTCATACTAGACCTCTGTTCATGCTCGAAGGCTTGGTCTAGATCCCAGCTTTCTCAGGGGATTTGTTTCTCAATTTGGATCCCCCTGGTACTGTGGGGTGCCGTGTGTGGCTGACCAAGAGCTCCCCATGTCTTCTGTCCTTTTGACATCTCCAGATATCTGTAGAATACTCAAATGTCTAAAGACTGGTGGAGGGACAAAAACACCAGGGAGATAGGAAAGAAGGATGGGCAATTGCATGCAGGTCTCTGAAGACAAGACCATCAAAAGGGAATTTGGGGAGTTTTTTTAAGGACAACATGATAAAGGGCAACATTTTAGAAAAAAGACACTGGCAACAGTAATATGTAAAAGAATAATGTGGAGAGGTAAGAAAGTTGGATTAAAGGCAGTTAGCAGTAGTTGAGCTGCCCTGCTGAGCACTTCCCTTCATGCGCCCAAAGATCTCCACTGTCTGAATGGTTCCATCATCGCCCCCTAGCATGTGAAACATACAGATGCAGTTGTTCAAAGCTGATGCAGCTGACCCCCAGACAACGGCTGCTAACAAGCCTTCCTACACTGTGGCTGCTTCAGACTAGCCAACAGATAGCTGGGCCTTTGGAATAGAGATGCTTAGGTTGAAAAAAATAATAGCATGGTATGCTCAACACTAGAGTGTTTTTGCAGGTGTACATCAGTAAAGACAAAGTTACCAGAAAAACCTTGGTGAGAGAGAAATAAAATGTTAAAGGGGATAAAGAAGATAGTCAAGTGTCTAGGAAGTTATGAAGTTTATGAATAGAGTGAACTTGGAATGATTTGATTCCAAGAGTGGAGAGTGGGAATTTGGGATAATGAAAGAAGCTTCTATTATGTAACAGGTTGAATAGCTGTTTAACTTTATTATGAGTAGCTATGATACAGGTCAAAAATATAAGAAGTGGGTGCAAAAGTTTTAGATGTATTGATGGATGATTGGCTTGCACCCATTTTTATTTGTATTTATTTATTTAGTTTTTTAGAGACAGAGTCTTACTTTGTTGCCCTGGGTAAAGTGCCATGGCATCACAGCTCACAGCAACCTCCAGCTCTTGGGCTTAGGTGATTCTCTTGCCTCAGCTTCCCAAGTAGCTGGGACTACAGGCATCTGCCACAACACCCAGCTATTTTTTTTGTTGTTGCAGTTTGGCCGGGTTTGAACCCACCACCCTCGGTGTATGGGGTGGGCACCCTACTCACTGAGCCACAGGCGCCACCGTGAACCCTATTTTTAAAAACATATTGCATATATGTGGGAGAGATTTTCCTAATTTTTTACGTGACCTCAGGGAGTGCCAGTCCATGATCTCAAACCATCCTCAATGTGACATATGTAATAAGAATGACAATAAGGCCAGGTTGCTATGGCTAAGTCCTGTAATCCTAGCACTCTGGGAGGCCAAAGCAGGTGGATTGCTTGAGCTCAAGTGTTTGAGACCAGCCTAAACAAGAGCAGGATCCTGTCTCTACTAAAAATAGATAAACTAGCTAGTCGTTATGGTGGGCACCGTTAGCCCCAGCTACTCAGGAGGCTGAAGCAACAGGATCACCTGGGCCCAGGAGATTAATGAGGCTGCTGTGAGCTATGACCCAGGGCACAGAGTGAGACTCTGTCTCAAAAAAAAAAAAAACTAAAAAACAATAGCCACAATATATAGGACACTGTACTGACATCATCAGTTCAATCCTCACAACTGCTTGAGGAAGGAATTATTATTCCCCACTCTTCAGATGAAGAAACTGAGGCACAGAGGGCTTACGTAACTGTCACAGGGTTGCACAGCTCATGTAAATGGGCAGAGCTGAGATTCTAGCCCAGGCTGGTGGACTTCAAAGCCAATGCTTTCTCCACTATGGACACTGCCTCTGGGGTGGGTTGCCTACTGGACTCACTCAGAGAGGCCTTCCTAAACACATTATTGTTCTAGAATCTTCCAACAGAAGAAAATAGACCTCATCCCACTGAGGGAACAGAGTTTCCTTTCTTCATTGATAGGACACCAAGCTTCTTAGTCATGGCCCAACTTCCCTCTGTTTCCAGTTTTTGGAATCAGTGGAGAGGATGATGACCACACTAGGTGGGCTGACCCCATAATAGAAGACTTAACACATTTCACATTCCTGCCCACTCACCCAGCGCCTCCTCTTAGCAGCTAACCTCAGCACCACCCCCAGCAATCTGGATAGTCCTCCTGCCACTTGAGAGAACATTCTTCGTTGTTCACAGTCCCTGGTGTTCACATAAAGCCAAAGTTAAGGCTTTGGAGTGTTCCCATTATCCTGCGACAAATCTGGACCAAGCCTGGGAAGGAGCTTGGGAGGCCCCTAATCAGAAACAGTCCAGGAGACAGAGTGAGTGGGGGGGAGAAAGGGAAGAGGAAAATATGGAAGATGCATGGATATTTCCAAGTGCCATGCATTAAAAAAAATTGTTTTAACCATTTGAAGAATTTGAACACTAGAAGCAGCATTGGAAGCATCTTCAGTGTATGGAGCACAAACAAGGGAAGGCTTGGGGGCTTGCTTGCCGCGGCTTCAATCCCACCTTTACCACCTGTCCACTTTGGAAGCCCAGGGGAGCTGCTGAACCACTAGGAACCTCTGTTTCCTTTTCTTTATAATGGGGTGATCATAGTCAGAGCAGCTAACATAGTCCCGGTACCTGCTGGCTAGTCTGTGATAAGGTCTGACCCATGGACATGTGGGCCCCAGGCAAATATTTATTTTTGTGGTGCTCCTTCTATGTAAATGACTTGAGTCCCTCTGGCAGTTTGATCTCACACAATCTATAAAAGAAATATTGCATCAACAGCCCAGGGCACATGCTGCTTGCAGGGCTGCCCTCCTGGAGCAGGTGTCCAGACACAGGGCACACAGTAACGAGGTCCTCAGACCCCTCAGGCATTGGATGACCCATCTGGGTAGAGATTCAAAATGATTTGAAGAGGAGTAGCCAGGCTTGGGCCCATAGGCGTTTCAGCTGGGACTCAGGGCACCCAGCCCTGGCCCATGTCAGGCACCAGGGAAGAACTTAAGAAATTTCTAGGAAATTACTCCAGCGTGAGCAGCCCTGTGAGGCACAGGGACCTGGCCAGCCCAGGACAAAGGACAATACTGGTTGCAATGTTCCCAAAGGAACATAAATATCACAGAATACAAATAATAATCAGACAAGGTCAATCCGTGACCACATAGGAACAAATCAGCACCAAGACCACCATGGATAATACAAAGGACGCTCTGCAACCACAGATATAAATGCCTCCCACCTAATTAACTTGCCTCTCACTCCTCTGTCAATGGCCGTCCTAGGCCACTTTAATCTTTTGTCCCCCTAGACAGATGAGCAGTACATGCTGATCATCAAATGGCCCTTGCTCTCGGATGGCACTGGCCCCTCATTTCCTCAGACTCTCCTGAAATGTGCCCAGTACAAAAAACCAAATCCCATAATAAGCCCTTCAACCCCATCTCGTGGTTCCTTGATATGTCTCACTTGCAAGCTGAATAAATCTTCCTTTGTGTGACCAGAAGCATTTTCTTGGTGGTCCTTGGCTGGGGGGCGTCAACATAGACGAACCTGTCTTATAGGACTATTGTAAGTGTTGTTCACTGCAGTGCCTGGTGTGTAGGGAGTTATGATTATTCGGGAATAATGTGTGGGTCTTTCTGACCATTCACCAAGCATCTCACCCGGTAGCTCCTTACTCCATGAAATTGTGGTCTGTGCACCAGTGACCTCAGTATCACCTCGCGCTTGGTAGAAATGCAGACTCTCAGGCCCCTCCCTGGACTGACTGATGTGGTTTTCAACCAGATCCCTAGGAGATTTGTGTTACCGTCATGTTAGAGTAGTGGGCCCCAACCTTTTTGGCAACAGGGGTTGGTTTTGTGGAAGATAGTTTTTCTACTGGGGCCAGAAGGGATGGAGGGATCTGACAGGAGGCAGAGCTCAGTGATGTGAGCAATGGGGAGCGGCTGTAAATCCAGATGAAGCTACACTCACTCACCTGCTACTCATCTCCCGCTCTATGACCTGGTTCCTAACAGGCCAAGACTGGTTGGGGACCATGGAGTTAGAGAACCAATGCTGTAGCTTTCGATGTCCAATCTCCTGCTGTCTCAGAACAGGGAAAAGAGAGGATGGTTGAAGGCTCCTGCAGCTGCCAAGTAGACATGCAAAGATCAGGCTCCAGAGCTTTTTCCAGCAATGTATATGTGCAGCCCAAGCGCATGGGACCATGTCCAGGTCTGGAAGATTCAACTAAGCAACTCTGGAAGCAAGAATACAAATGTTCTGCAAGAAATTTTGTATTCCTATCTTCTTAGTGTCTCACCCTAGCTCAGCGGTTCTCGATCTGTGGGTCACGACCCCTTTGGACTGTATTAAAGGTTTGCGGCATTAGGAAGGTTGGGAACCACTGCCCTAGCCCCATGTGCAGTGGGCAGGGAAACTGTAATCATTCTCACTTTATAGACAAGAAGATTGAGCCTCAGAGATAAGGTTTTGCTTAGTTTCAGTTGGTGGCCAAATGGTAGAGACAAACAGGTCAGGGACCAGGGTGAGACAATTAAGTTGAGCACAACCTTTAAGAGGCATAAAAAAAAATCAGAACTTGAGATCAATAATGTTTTCATGCAATATTTTTTTGGGAAATCAAAATTGATACAAAAATCCATCATAGGCAAAACATCAAAGTAGTCAAAAAAGATAAAGTCCAAGGAAACGGGTTGGGGGCGGTGAGTGAGACCAAGCTGTGCAAGAATCCTGTCTTTATTGACAATTTTAATGTTTTTGTTCAATGTGGATTTTCTTATTTTCGTTTTTTTTTTTTTTTTAAATAGTGTCTCTTTGGTTCTCTGAGCTTCTTGGCACCTCCTTAAATTTTGCCTTACTCTTCACTAGAGTCTCAGAAGGCATTTAGCAAGTTGTCAGAGTTCTGTGTATGGTTTGTAGAGTTAGACCACCCGGCTTCACATCCATGGTTGGCTGCTCCTTATCTCTGGTCATGTGAGCAAGTCAGTTTTAAGCTTTACAGCTTTAGCTCCTTTTCTGTAAAAGAGGGAGGACCAGAGTTCAACTCAGTAAAAATAAAGAAGGACCAAAATGAGGTAATCCAAATACAGAGCTCTGAAGTTCTGGTTTCATCCAAATCTAAAATATCTAGAAGATTGACAGCCTTTTCTTTGAGTCGACCTCTATAAATATAAATTTTAATTATATAAATGCATAAATGCATAAGTGTAATTGTAACACACATACTGTTGTTTTTAGCTCTGTCTTTTCATTCAGCTTGATGCCCCTTTGCTCCTCTTCTCCTGCCACCCCCTCCCCTGGGAATTCATGTGAACATGACTGATCTCTGTCTTTCCTTCCGTATTTTGCTCCATATTCCTATAATGAGATACAGACACAACGTCACATGCATGTAAACATGTACACATTTTGGTACAGAGGTTGGAGCCATTGTTTAACAAAATGGGATATCATAAATGCATTTCTGTGCCTTGCTTGTGAATAGTACCTTACAGAAATGCCTCCAAGCCAACAGAGCTCTATTCTTCTCTTGTTCATTAGCTGTGTGCCAGTCCTTAATGTGGACTCCAAGGTTCCATTTCCCAATCCTTACGAACGAAGATTCAATTTGTCTCCACTTTTTTGCCACTCTCAATACTGCTTCAATTATACATCCAGATATGTGTATTCTAATACTACAGATTAGTTTCTCCTGTTCTAGAATTGATAGAAATGGAATCATACAGTCTGGACTCTTCGGTGTCTGGATGCTTTTGTCAACATGTTTTTGCGATTGAGCCAGACTGTTGTGTGTAGAAGAGTTCTTTCCTTTTTCTTGCTGAGCAGTATTCCATTGTATGCATACACCACACAGTTCGTTTATTCTTCTGAGGATGCATATTTCAAACTGTAATAGATATTGCTACATTTCTTTCCCAGAATGCTGAAAAGTTTACATTTCTAATGTATTATATGTTTCAGCTATCCTTAATTTTGGCAAGCCTGATGGGCAAGATGTGATGTCTTACTATTACTTTAATTTGCATTTCTCTAACTATAATAAATTCTAGCATCCTTTTATACATTCGTTGACTTTCTGGACTTATGCTTCTGTAAGTTGCCTTTTCTTATTCTTTTGTTATTTTTCTTTTCTTTTTTTTCTTTAATCAAAAGTATTATTATGCTTTTATTTGTGCTTTCTGGTTCTTTTATTTATTTTTTAATTTTTATTGTCTTTATTATTAAATCATAGCTGTGTACAATAGTGCAATCAAGGGGTACAATGTGCTGGTTTCGTATATAATCTTAACTATTTTCATCAAACTGATTAACATAGCCTTCCTGGCATTTTCTCAGTTATTATATGAAGACATTGTATTCTGCATTTAGTAAGGTTCACCTGTTCCCTTCTAAGATGCACCGTAGGTGTGGCCCCACCAATTACCCACTCTTCACCCCAATCACCCCCTCCCATCCCCATTTTCTTGTGTTATAGTTGGGTTAGACCCTTCATACAACAGCTATAAATTAGCTTCATAGTAGGGCTGAGTACATTGGATACTTTTTCTTCCATTCTTGAGATACTTTGCTAAGAAGAATATGTTCCAGCTCCATCCGTGTAAATGTGAAAGAGGTAAAATCTTCATCTTTCTTTAAGGCTGCGTAATATTACATGGTATACATGTACCACAATTTATTAACCCATTCATGGATCGATGGGCACTTGGGTTTCTTCCATGACTTAGCAATTGTGAATTGGGCTGAAATGAACATCTGGTACAGATGTCTTTGTTATAATGTGATTTTTGGTCTTCTGGGTATATACCTAGTAAAGGAATTATAGGATCAAATGGCAGGTCAAATCAAATACTTTAGATCTCTAAGTATTCTCCAAACATCCTTCCAAAAGGAACATATTAGTATGCATTCCCACCAGCAGTGTAGAAGTGTTCCCTTTTCTCCACATCCATGCCAACATCTCTGGTTTGGGGATTTTGTTATGTGGGCTAATCTTACTAGAGTTAGGTGATATTTCAAAGTAGTTTTTTGATATGCATTTCTCTGATGATTAAGGATGGTGAACATTTTTTCATGTGTCTGTAGGCTGTGCGCCTGTCTTCTTTAGAGAAGTCTCTCTTCAAGTCTTTTGCCCATCCTGAGATGGAATCACTTGTTCTTTTCTTGCTAATATGTTTCAGTTCTCTGTAGATTCTGGTTATTAAACCTTTGTCAGAGGCATAACCTGCAAATATTTTCTCCCATTCTGAGGGCTGTCTGCTTGCTAAACTTACTATGTTCTTGGCTGTACAGAAGCTTTTTAATTTGATCAGGTCCCAGTAGTGTATCTTTGATACTGCTTCAATTGCCGGGGGAGTCCTCCTCATAAAATATTCACCCAAACCAAGTCCTTCAAGAGTTTTCCTTGTGCTTTCTTCTAGAATTTTTATAGTTTTATGTCTTAAGTTTAAGTCTTTAATCCAGTGAGAGTCTATCTTAGTTAATGGTGAGAGGTGTGGGCTCAGTTTCAGCCTCTTAACAGGTCACTAGTCAGTTCACCCAGCACCGTTTGTTAAATAGAGAGTCTTTTCCCCACTGAATGTTTTTAGTTGGCTTTTCAAAGATCAAGTAATGGTAAGTAGCTGGATTCATCTCTTGGTTCTCTATTCTGTTCCAAACATCTACCTCTCTGTTTTTTGTGCCTTGTAAATTAAACTTTTTATTTTGAAATAGTAGAGCCATAGGCAATTGTTAAGAAATAATACAAAAGGATACTGTGTACTTTTTACACAGTTTTC
>CAUYON010050710.1:0-65921 GCA_963573935.1 Arctocebus calabarensis | reverse complement strand
CTCAGAATGGAGTTTACAGGGCCCTACATAGTCTCAGAATGGAGTTATGGGGTCCCTACATAGTCTCAGAATGAGTTTACGGGGACCTACATAGTCTCAGAATGGAGTTTACAGGGCCCTACATAGTCTCAGAATGGAGTTTACAGGGTCCCTACATAGTCTCAGAACGGAGTTTACGGGACCTACATAGTCTCAGAATGGAGCTTTCACCATAAAGATCAAGTGATGACAAAGGTAGAACTTTCAACCTCATCCACTGACCTCTAGGAAGGCTGGGGATGGTGGCAGCTGAAAAGTAAGATCAAGCTGTATATAATGTCTTGAATTACTACATCTGATGAATTTCTGGGTTGCTAGACACTTGAGGTGTTGCCAGGGTGGTACACTTGGAGAGGATGTGGCAGCTCTGAGACCCTATCCTCCCTACACACACCCTGTCCTTTGCATCTCTTCCATCTGGCTGTTACTGGGTTGTAGCCTTTATAATCCAACAGTAAACATAAGCTAAGTGTTTCCTTGAGTTCTGTAAGGCATTCTAGCAAATTATGGAACCTGAGGTGGGGTTATGGAAACCCTGGATTTATACTCGGTCAGAAATACAGAAAGCTCAGACTTTCTATTGGTGTCTGAAGTGGGAGTGATTTGTAAGCCTGAGCCCTCAACTTGTGGGATCAAATGTAACAACAGGTAAATAATGTTTAAATTGAATTTTATTGTAGGATACCAAGTTGGTATTCTAGAAAATTGCTTAGTATTAGAAAAACTCTGAATCTAGTTATAGAAATGATCCGTGTGAGAAGAAACAGTTTGTTTTCTCAGATATGTTTGCTACTACATCTAAAATAAGAAATTAAAGTATGAATATATATTTAAAATATTTTAAGTAAAGACCATAAATGACAAAAATTTTAAAACAAAACAAAAACACTTAAAAAGGGAAGGATGGTACAGTTATAAAAAAGCCATATGAAGAATCTCTGTGGAAATGGAACTGTTATATATTTTGACTGTGATAGTGGATGGTGGGGATGTATATACATATTAAAACTGTATAAAAGTAAATACGGACGCACACAGAAGAGCACGAGTATACACGTAATAGTGGTGAAATCTGAGTAATGCTGGTAGATGATACCAATGTCAATATTTTATAGTTATGATAGTACACTGTGATTTTCCAAGATGTTCCCACTGGGTAAAGTGGATAAAAGGTGCAGAAGCCCTCTATGTATTAGCTCTTACAACTGCTCATGAATCTAATGTTATCACAAAACAAAATGTTTAATTTTTTAAGGGGGGGATATATAGAAAACAGATTTTTTAAAAAATCAACTTTATCCTGCCAAATTCTTAAGACTTGGCACATAAAATAGACTCAGACGATTTGAAATCATTTCAAGGAAAAGACATCTGATATATCCTACAACGTGTGTTAAAATATCACACTTGCTTTTCAATGTCATAAGGTAGATGCTGGCGATTAAGAAAAAGTGGACAAAAGCTTGCCTTTTAGAGGTTCTTCCAGCTTTCAGGAAATGAGTGTTTTCACACTGCCACTCCCAAACAAATGGCTTCAATTTATGATAAATAAAGGTTATTTTTTTAAGTTTAACTTGCTCAGAAGATATTTGTATATTCAAAATATAATTTTCCAAAGTGAACTTAATCAAATGAGAATATGAAACAGTAGTAACATGGAAGGTGCAGATTTTCATCAGGGAGCTCTTTCTACAGCTTACTCTGAGACAAGGCCGGCCCTGCAACAGCCATATGCTTCTTCAGCAGGAGAAGTCAACAATCTGCCTTGCTCCCAGGCACATGTACAGAAGCTCTTATCACTTGTACCCCTCAAAAAGTATTATTCTTTGTAGTCCTTGGAATATAATTAGAGGAAATAATTTCTTGACTATATTTTTACACTATAAACAAGAGATTATCTGATTTTATAGAAAGTAGTACTGATTGCCTATTGAATATAGAGCTATTGGTTTTAACAATAAATTTACCTAATATAAGGCAAAATAAATTTTACGTTTAATGTTTTATAAAGCCCCAAGATGTCAAAACAACCACACAACTAAAATACATGATGTTCCAAAAATCTCTATACATTGGAAAGACTGTGTAACAACAGATATCTTGGAAGGTGTTCACTGTGAGTGGGAGGGAAGACTTGGTGTGTGGAGAAAGAGGTGGCCAACACTTAGAGTATTTTGTAAATGTTTTGTAAAATCATATAATAAATATTTTATAAATAAAGGTACATTAAGCTACAATTTCCTATTCCCTATGTATGGTGAATTTTAGGACACCCTATGGAATGTCAAGTGGTGCTCTAACAACTAGTCCACGATTATTCCTTCAGCAGACTGAGCATTAACAAAATACTCCAAATTCAAATTTACATTTATGTTTCTTTCTCTTTTTTAAAAATCATACCACTTGCCCTGGGAAAAAACTGACATCTGCTGAGATTATTTAGTGTTTTTGTTAGTTTTTGGGGTGGTACTATTATTTTAAACTACTTGACAGATCAAAAGAACCTTGCCAATATCCAGAGGGATAAGCAAGTCTGTCTAAAGGCCCTGTTCACGCACAAGGTTCTTCTGATCTGTCAAGTAGTTTAAAATGATAGTACCATCCCCAAAACTAACAAAAACATAGAACAGCCTGGGCTATTCCACTCTAATCCTCTTTAGAGGCCCAACTACTATTGGCAAATACAGGAAACCTATAGCACTAGTTCAAGTGAAAAGAAGTGCAGAAACGTAAGAACCAGACAAAAACAGATGCCCACAAGCCTTAGAGGAAGAACAGACTAAGAGGATTAGAGTGGAATAGCCCAGGCTCTTCTATGCTATACACCAAGGTTCCCACAGTTTTCGCTTTCCACCCATGTCTCACTTAATCCGACCTTCTAGCAATTAGGTAACAAGAAAGGAGGAAGCCAGAGGGAGACTTCATTAGTGCCAAACAAAACACAAAGCAAACATTTAAAAAAAATACAAAATATAAAACAATAGAAACTTTGAAGCATCTTGTGCATACAATCACCTTGATTCAGTGGACTACTCATGACAATTATCTATAGAGCAACTAAAATAGTATCTGGAGATGGGACCTAAACTTTTTTTTTTTTGAGACAGAGTCTCACTTTATTGCCCTCTGTAGAGTGCTATACCATCACAGCTCACAGCAACTTCCAACTCCTGGGCTTAGGCGATTCTCTTGCCTCAGTCTCCCAAGTAGCTGAGACTAAGGCGCCTGCCACAACAGGGGTTTTTGCAGCGTTTTTTTTGTTGTTGTTGCAGTTTGGCTGGGGCTGGGGCCAGGTTCAAACCCACCACCCTCAGTATATGGGGCTGGCACCCTACCCACTGAGCGACAGGTGCCACCCATACAATTTTATCAAATTTCTAAAATAATGAGGATATGCAATAGAGATAGAAATTTCTACTCTAGGAAATCCTACCCTCTGAAAACACCACACACACAACAGTCCTAAGACTAAAATAGAACAGCCCACATCATGAGCCTAGCAGCTAGTCACAAGCAACAGTGGTCTACCTGGGAGAAGGCAAGTGTGTGGAAAGAGAGCCCTTGGGTGGCACAGGTACACAGAAATAGCTAAAAGCTGGAAGTGAAGCACTGACACTGAGAATAGTACTGCAGCACCCAGCTCCCACCCCAACCACCAGGCACCAACAGCAACCTCCAAAGAACATGAAGCGTGTGATGCACTGAAGATAGCTGCAGCAACAATAACTCAAATTCACCTTGACTCCTCGGCAGATTCATCAGCTTTCACACTCCTGGTCTAAGAGAGAAGGAGCAGTCTATTTTCAGGCATAAATACTCTGTACCTCAGTCCCTACATATATCTTCTATACTAAGTATTGCATTTGATTAAAAAAATTATCAATTAGTTTTGAGTATAAGACATACTCAAAAACATGAAAAACCACCCATTGTTGAGAGATAAAACAAACAACATAAACAGACTCAGAGATGGCCTGGATTGTATAGCTATTAGACTGGGACTTTAAAATAATTATCATTAATACGTTGAATAACCTCTAGTGGCAAAGGTAAACGACACACATGAACAGATAGGGAATTTCAGCAATCAGGTGACATTCTATGAAAGAATAAAATAGAAATGCTATAAGTTTAAAACAAAGACTTCTCTTTAATGGGCTCACCAACAGAATTGACATAGCTAAGCAAAGAATCAATGAACTTAAAGACTGAAATAAAAGAGGGGGGAAAAGCAGCAGAAAAGACCATTCAAAAGCTACGAAGGAATTTCAAATGGTTTAACATACACATATATGTATTGGAATTTCAGAAGGAGAAGAGAGAATTGGGAAGAAAAGATACTTAAAGATGTAATAGCTAAAAAATTTTCAAAATAATGGAAATCATCAAATTGTAAATCTAAGACTCTGAGAGAATCCCAAGTGAGATAAATAACCCCCAATCTTCAAGAACCAAAACCAAAACTAAACTAAACCACACATACATGCCTAGATACATCATAGTGAAATGTATGAAAACCAAAGATAAAGGGAAAATATTGAGAGCAGTTAGAAGTAAAAGGTCATGTTACTTAACAGAGGAACAAAGAGGAAAAGTAAAGGAAACTTTTCATCAGAAACTATCAGACCCAAGACAATAGTGAAACAACTTAAAATACTAAAAAAGAGAAAAAGCAAGCAAACAAACAACAACAACAAAAAAAACCCCAGTAAAGTCAGAAGTCTATCCAGCAGAAACTTTTTTTAAAACCAAAAGTGAAATGAAGACTTTTCTGTTGGAAAAAAAAGAAAAAACAACACTGGGAGAATCAACTGCCAGAAGATTTGTACTATAAAATATATTAGGGAATGCCCTAACACCAGATAGAAACTCTATTTTAAAAAGGAGCAACAAAGACAACTAAATTGAAGGTAAAAGACATTTTTTTCTTATTGTTAATCACTCTAACACTTCAACCAGATTTAAAAATAAACTGCTGCATTTGTCCAGCTGCAATATCATTTAAGTTAAAGTTATTATAGATATTTAATAGTTTTCTGCTTTTGCTTCTTAAAAGAGAGAAAAAAACACTAGTTTTCAAAGTCAATTGTGACACCTTCAAGAGCTGTTTTAACACAGTACCTCTCTTAAAACTTATGGCAATACTGTTTTTTACCCACTTAAATTAAATTACCCTTTGTTTGCTAATTATATAATTTCAAACTGTAAATTACATAGCCACAATTTAACAGTAAAAGAAAATTCTCAGAAAAAAACAGGTTTATAATGAAAAACAACCATAATATTATTTGCTTTAGAGAAACTAGGTTAAAGCTATTCAAAATAATTCAAAACTTGCTCTATATTTTAGCCACAGCATTATCTTCCTAAAAGATGCCATGTAGTTTGTTCTTCCTCATAACTGATTAACTGAGTAATTAATCAATCACGATCCAGGTGATTTTTACTCATATATAAAAATATAAGGATTCAATGTCAAAATCTGAAACCATTATGAAATTGTAACAGAGTAAATTATATAATAATTTCAATTATTATCCATATGCCCTCAAGCATCTAAAAATATATATGTCATATTAAAAAAAAATGATAGTAACAACATGTTTTCTTTGGAATCGCTAAACTTCTTCTCAGGGAAGGATAAAATTTTTTATTATACAATCTCATAATATTTCCAAGGGATATTTATACTAAATACTGAAAACATACTTCTTACAACAATGAGCATAACTTATAATGAAACTCTCAATATAACACATTCCTAAAATTAAGTCTAAATAAGGGACCAATAAATGACAGATTTTATAAATAAATAAATAAAAAGCACAACCAGGAAAACTTAATAAATTATGCAAAGCAAGATCACACCTTAAAAATTATTCTGTCAGTCATTCTAAGGAAACACTTATGCTGTAAAGGTATTTTTTTTCCTTAAAAGATAATTTCATAACTGACTGAGATCTTTAAATATTGAATCCAGTTTCCTAAACTAAGTTTTAAGGCGGCCTAATTCACAATGGTCCCCAACCTTTTTGGCACTAGGGACTGATTTCATGGAAGATAATTTTTCCACAGATGGGGAGGACAATTTTTCCAGGATGGGACTGGAGGCAGAGGTCAGGTGCAGACATTCTGTGTGGCCCAGTTCCTAACAGGTCAGAGAACTAGTTCTAGTCCAGGCCTGGGGGTTGGGGACTGCAGTTCTAGGGGGTCAGAGGTATTTGGAGAACAAAGATTTCTCGGTTCTAAACCTCACCCTACAAATGAGCACATCAAAGGTCTGAAGAAACTCACTTGAAAAAGAAAGCTGATTAAAGAAACAACTTTATATGCAAATACATGTATTTCTTTTTTGACTCCTAGTAAAACCTCCAAACTTTTTTTAACTCATAGAAGTTCTAGATCAGCCGTCCCTTAACATCAACATGAAAACTGCTGACGTCAGGCTATACTTATAAGGAAACCAAGGTGTTGGAAGTATGTGACTTGTCTAAAGTAAAAAAGCTAGCTAGTAGAAGTCAAGGAAAAAACTCAGTTTCTTGACTCATAAATTCAAGGATTCGATTCTTTAGTTTTTATCTGTAGACAGAAATCTAGCATAACTGAAATTATCCAAGGAGGGGAATATTCCAGCAACTGTTCACTTAATGTATATAAACAAACATTTTTAATGTTTAATTTCCCCATATACTTCAGATTTAAAGTAAATGAAGCATTTAGAATTTTTAAAACACAACTGACCCTTAACACAGTTTTGAACTGTCCAAGTTAAAGACAGTTTTTAAAAACTTGGGTATCATGTCCTCTTCAACACAAGTCATTTATATTGAACTTTTAATGTTTTAAGCTTTACTAAATATCCCAAATTAATTTTTAGGATACACTGCAACATAACTACAAACTGGTCATTAAAAATTGGGTATTCCCAAACCTTCAATTCTCAATAAAAAGATGTCCTGGAGACTTGGTTAAAATGCTGCTTCCCAGGCACTGTTCTCAAAGACGCTGGATGGGCATGGGGTAGGAGCCCTGGATCTGTATAACCAGCCCCATGCAGCAAGGCTTAAAAACCATGACAGATTAAAGTAATTCATGGTAAAAAACAGGAAAGGGAGAACATTTTATAACGAAAACTGAGTTTTACACTACCGATGAACACGTCTTCTCTAGACACAGAATTCCAAGACAGGCCCGTCCGCCAGGTCCCAGGAGCACAATCCTGTATGCAGTTCTCCTCTTTTCACTTTCTCCCCTCCCATAAACAGGCCCTTTCTCCATTCTCTACCTCTTTTGCTGTTTTCAAAATCTCATAGTCTGGGTCTCCCTGAACAAGCCACAAAAGAACTACTTAACCTAAACCTCTACACCGGTGGTTCCCATACCCAGGACCAGTTAGTGGCCTGTTAGGAACCGGGCCACCAAGCAGGAGGTCAATGGCTGCCAGCAAGCAAAGCTTCATCTGTATTTGCAGCTGGTCCCCATCACTCCCATTCCCACCTGAGCTCCGCCTCCCGTGAGAGCAGCAACAGCACTCGATTCTCACAGGAGCCAAACCCTACCGTGAACCGTGCAGATGAGGGATCTAGGTTGCAAATTCCTTAGGAGACTCTAACGCCTGATGATCAGAGATGGGGATGCTGGCATTGGGGAGCTGGGAAGCAGCTGGAAAAACTGATTATCATTAGCAGAGATGTCTGCCTGCACAGAGACCATAATAAATCAATTGCTTACAATCTCATATCAAAACCACTGCCCCCCATCTCTACCCTCCAGTCCATGGAAAAATTGTCTTCCATGAAACCAGTCACTGATGCCAAAAGGTTGGGGGCTGCTGCTCTAGACCACTGAGCTCCTCATGAGTAATGACTGTTATTTTCATTTTAATCAATTTTTACCAGAAACTGGCACACAACACATAATCAAGAAATGTCAAGATTAACTCTTGAAAAGCTAGAAACTTCTATTTAATATAATCTACCTATCAACACAGCCTTTTGCTTTCCGGGTCACCACCTTCTGTTTCCCTTGCAGACTCTGTATCCCCTCATCTGCTATGTTGCCCCTTTTCTTCCCTCTCAGAGCCTCATTCCTTTCCCCCCATACCTACTTTTAAGGCTGTGTTAGCCGGGCCCTAGGATGCCCACACAGATTCCCAACCACCCCTTGGGCAGTCCCCTCCCACAGTGTGCTGGAGCTGGCCTGCGTGACCCATAGAATACAGCAGATGTAATGACATACCATGTCTGAGATGAGGCTACGAACGGCTCGGCAGCTTCTGTTCTGGTTTCTCTCTGTGTGCACGTGCGTATCTGTCACACTGGGAAAAACCACGTTGTGAGTAGCCCTATGGAGAGACTTAACACCTCCTGCCAACAGCCACAGACTGTACTTGGAAGCCGACCCTCCAGCCCTAGTCAGGTCTTGCTGACTTGACTGAAACTCTGTAAGCCTGAGCCAGACCATATTCCTGACCATTAGAAATTGTGGAAAAATAAATGTTTCTTACCTGAAGCTGCTAAATTTGGGGATAATGTGTTATTCAGCAAAAGATAACTAATACAAAGATCTAAAAGGTAATGTGAGACTCCTGAGAACAGTCACCATGTGTGATTTCTCTTTGTATCTCTGACAGCACTGTGTCTAACACAGTGCCTCAAAGGTTTGCTGAATCGGATTAACAGTGAATATTTTTCAAGTTAGGTTTATAAACTCTGTAGGTAAGGTCAACATAGGCTCTATGCCTGTTTCCTCACTTTTAAAAATGGAGTTAATAATGGTGGTTACTACATGGGACTTTTATGAGGATCAAATTATTAATACATGTAGCATTCCTTACAAGGCCCAGCACACTAAAATGTTAGGGAAATGTTAGTTAATGAAAGTAAAATTTCTAAAAAGAAAAAGTATCACTGTCCTTCCTGACTATTCAAATTCCAGGTATAAATTCTGAATGTTAAGAATTATACAATCTGTCAGGTAAACTGTTTGTTAAATAATAAGATTATAAAATACATAACGGAAGTATGAAAAAAATCTACAAAACTGATATACACTCAAATACATGAGCTAGCAGATCAAATAACTGGTATTTATGGAACATGCTCCCAAGCTAATGTTAACCTGGCAATGTACATTCTTCAAAATTGTTTTTACTTTTTTAAAGTTCTACTACAGCAAGTACATATATGCTCCTAGATTATATTCGAAGATTTACATAACACAAGCAGCGGGACTCCAGGTCTCCTTCCTATTTGCATGAAGTTTGGTGAAAAATCTTTTTCTTTCAAGGCTTAAAATACTCACCTACAGTCACTAGATGTAATTTACTGTCTACCACAGAAAAAATATCCCTAGGAACTATGATTCCTCTTCATAAACTATCTTACTTTCCTGGACCTTCCTTTCAATCGCTAAACAAGGCAAAGAGAAATACATTTTTACTTTCACAGTGAACTAATAAAGAGTCAAAACACCATTGACGTAGTCTCAAGACTTACTTAGAAATCACTTTATATTTAAGAAATGTCATTTAGACCTTGGATTTGGTATTGCCAGATATGGGTACATGATCCAAAGATAATGAGATAAGAATTAAGAAAGTAAAACTCTGATGACAGGGCGGTGCCTGTGGCTCAAAGGAGTAGGGCACCAGCCCCATACCGGAGGTGGTGGGATCAAACCCAGCCCCGGCCAAAAACTGCAAAAAAAAAAAAAAAAATCTGATGACAGTCTTGAATTTCTTTTTGAACTGTAACTCTTTCATTCTCAATAAGATATATAGGTAAGCCTCTTAAGAAGTTAAATCTTATAATCTATCAATCATATCAGCTCTTATTAACTGGCTCTGTATCACAAAAGAGTAAGGTATTTTTCACATATTTTGCAGAAAAGTAAATTTGGGCTAGCACAAATACTGGAAAGTAGCATGTGTCTCTAGGGCTACACTTACAAAATATAAATAACTCTATGTAAACATGTGAAGTAACTTTATATACATAAACTTGCCTCCTGTATAGTGCATTTAGAAATAGGAACTTAATCCAATGATAAAACAGACTATAGAGTAACAGTGAGAGAAGCATACCTGCTATGAGCACTGACAGAGCTGACTCTGCCAGTACGAATATGAACAATTACAAATATAGATACTAGACACCAACTCTCATTCCCGTTTTTTGCAGACACTGAATATTAAATCTAAAATGGCTTAGCAATCATAAAGCGTAAAAGTGAACTTAATGGAATTTATATGCTTTCCTAAAAAGTAAATAAGCAAATATATACACATTCATGCGTTTACATATGCACCCATACACAACAGTTCCTCCCAACTGGAGGTTTTGCTTTCTGCTTGCCGAATGTTAACTGTGGTCTGAAAACAGTTTCTTTTTTCTTTTTTTTTTTTGAGACAAAGCCTCAAGGTGTCACCCTGGATAGAGTGCTGTGGCATCACAGCTCACAGCAACCTCCAACTCCTGGACTCAAGCGAGTTTCTTGCCTCTGCCTCCCAAGTAGCTGGGACTACAGGCACCCGCCACAACACCCGGCCATTTTTTGGTTGCACCTGTCATTGTTGCTTGGAGGGCCTGGGCTGGATTCGAACCCGCCAGCTCAGGTGTACTTGGCTGGTGCCTTAGCCCATTAAGCCACAGGCGCTGAGCCTAAAAACAGTTGAGCATACTACAATAGGACATTTTGAGAGAGAGCGACCACATGTGTGTAATTTTCATTACAGTATATTATGATAACTCTTCCATTATCAGTATCACTATCTCTACATCTTATCCCACTGGGAGGTCTTTAGGGACAGTTAACACACATGGAGCCGTTATCTCCTATGATGACAATACCTTCCTCTGGAATATCTTCTGAAGGACCCGCCAGAGGTTGTTGTTGTTGTTTTTGAGAAAGAGCCTCAAGCTGCCGCCCTGGGTAGAGTGCTGTGACATCACAGTTCACAGCCACCTCCAACTCCTGGGCTCAAACAAGTCTCCTGCTCTGCCTCCCAAGTAGCTGCGACTACAGATGCCCGCCACAATACCCAGCCATGTTTCGGTTACAGCCATCATTGTTGTTTGGCGGCCAGGGATGGATTCGAACCCGCCAGCTCAGGTGTATGTGGCTGGCGCCTTAGCCACTTGAGCCACAGGCACTGAGCCCAGAGATTGTTTTATAGTTACATTTTTTTTAATGAGTAGAAGGGGCATACTTTAAAATAACAATAAAAGTACAGTACAGGAAATACATAAACCAGTAACAGTCATTTATGAGCACTATCAAACATTATGTACTAAACATAATTGTATGTGCTATACTTTCATACAACTGGCAGTGCTGTAGGTTTTCACACCAGCATCACCACGGACACACAGAATGCAGTGCTATAATGTTATGACAGCTAATATGCCACTAGGCATTTTTCAGCTCCATCATTATCTTATGAGGCCAGCATCATATATGATGTCTACTCTTGACTAAAATATCATTAAGTGGTGCACGACTAAGTCTGGTAGGCAGGTCACGGTTTCAGGTGTCCTCTAGGGATCTTGGAATGTATACCCTGGGGATACTGTATACACACACACACACACACAGAAGCCTTTTGATCTTCATTCTGCTTTGAATTCTCAGCTTCCCAGTGCTTATTGCCAATAGAAAGAGGGGAACATTTGCCCCTACATTTGCTAACGCTGACAGACCAGCCTGATGAAGACTTTGCCTTTTCCCCAGAGACCAATTATCTCTTTTCAACATCACAACTCTGTGTTTATCCAAAAGTTTAAGGACCCTGCCTTTTTTCTAAATCTTCTTCTCTAAACCCTTAGCAACCAAATTTGGGTCAGACACAAAGTTGGGAGCTAAAGTAGTTAAAGAAAACAAAAGTAAGACAAAAGAATACATTTAACTGTAGATTCTTTTTAAAGTCAAAAGTTACCTATAAAACTGAAAAATCATATGCAAGATTGACTATAATTTTAGAAAGGTCACAGGAATTTAGAACATACATGGTATTCAAAGAAGAAAAACTATCTGAGAAAGGAAGGAAGTCATTTCTCACTCTACTTCAGCAAACTGAAGAAGCACATAACTGACACTTAGTAGAACAATGTAGGAATGCTGGGAAGTACACACTTGGGGAAATGGCAGATATCGAAGACAATTTTGGCAATGGTTATTAAGCAACAGAGATGGGGTCTCCAAGGAATAATCTGTTCTATATGGAATTCCCAGACCACCATCTTCCAAGACTAAACAATAAATACCAGGCCCAACTTGCAAAGATTTCTAAAACTGAATATATTTTACATATGGATCACTCATTTTTATAAGGTCGATGGCGACTTAAAATTTTAGAAAACATTATTATTCAGTAACATCTTACATTTCTAGTATATTTTATTTGATGGACAAATTAGTTCCACTCATATATTCTCAGACTCAGTGGGGCAAATACTTACCAGGCTAATCTTAACTACTGGTTGAATATCCTATATCCAAGTTGCCTGGGACCAGAAGTATTTCAAAGTTTGAATTTTTTAGAATGTTGGAATATTTGCATTATATATATTAGCTGAACATCCCTAATCCAAAAATCTGAAATCTAGGATGCTTCAAGGAGAACTTCCTTTGTGTAATTCCTTTGAGCATCACTTTGGCACTCAAAAAGTTTCAAATTTTGGAGCATTTCAGATTTTGAATTTTTAGATTAAGAACACTCAACTTGTACCATAAGAGTTATTGTCTTTCCAACCTGTCTGAGTTAAGAAACTATGTGGAATACAAAAAAAAAAAAGATCCAGAACTAAGGGTCCAGAGATGCTGTCTCCAGTCTTGCCTATAATTAAATAACTATTTGCTCCCAGCCATGTCACGTTACTAAGAGAGTAATATTTCAATATTTACAAAATGAAGTAGCCCTAGCTCTAAAATATTAAGATGTTTCTAGATCTCATTACTACTTTTTAAAAATTTATTTTCGTTGAAGTAATACATACAGAAGACTACTTTCTAAAGCTCAATCTCTAACATAAAAAGGTTAATCTACGTGTTGGTGGTATAGTGATGTACCCAGTTGCCTTCCAAATGACAATACATTTTCCCATTTTGCCTATGGTATAAGATACAAAAAGATGAATTAACATTGGTCCTGTCTGTACATAGAAAAAAAAGAGATAAGAGCAGATTCCCTTTTCATTTGGTATTAACCTATCAAATTCTTTACACAGTCATTTCTTAAATCATATCAGTCTAACTCTAAACTATATTCCTTTCTATTATCTGTTTCATGTCCAAGTTTTTTATCATGATAAAAATGTCTTCTGACTTAACAGCATGTGACTTCATAATGTGAAAAGAGGTAATGACTACTTCATTTATTAGCTATCAGCTCTAAGCAAGTTACTCTTTGCTTCAACATGTGAATCTGTAAAGTAAAGAACAATAATACTCTCAATAGTGTTGAAAAGATTAAATAAAATATATGAAAGCATGGTACTCAGCACAAAAAATCCTATACTCAATAAGCTTATGCTTTAAAGGTACATACAAACAGTTATCTATACAAGTTGCTATTCCTCTTCAATACCATATTCACTCTGAGAGATGTAGCTTAAAAAATTCAAGGTAGAATTTCCATTTAAATCATGCAGCTGTTAAAAATTATTTCAAAAATTTACCTCAATAAACATATATTTAGCATATACTAGGTACCAGGTCCTAACAATGATGGAGTATGAGAATTCTGACATGTAAACAATGACTGTTCCAACCTCCAAAAGCCCCACAGTCCAGAAGAGACAAATAAAAATTATAATTCTTTATCATACCAGACTTTATATATATATATATATAAATTATAATGTAACTGAAATACATAACAAAAGTATATATATATATATATAGAGAGAGAGAGAGAGAGAGAACAGAAGTAGCAAGATGAAGCAAGAAATTAATTCTGCTTGAAGGGTGTAAAGAGGAAGCAGCTAAAGTAGCATGGTAAAGAGAAAGAGGAGTTCTGTACACAAAGACTTGGTCTAAAAAGCCCCTTTACGAGCTATATGACTTGAGGCAACTTAACCTCTCTGAGCTTTCTTGTTAATGTACTTTGAAGAGTTACTGGAAAGATCAGAAATAACATATGTAAAGCACCTAATGCATAGCAGGCTCTCAATAAATAGTAGCTGTCCTGCTTTGGAAGGAGTCCTTTGCTTGCCTCTTCTTAACAGACCGAGCTGTAAATGGCACCGTAGGTAACACCTCTTGACAAAAGCTTAAAATACATGTGAGATTCCTAAAGTCAGGGGCGTGAAGAAGGCCCCGATGGAAGTGATGTGGTTCCTAACATATGGTATTACTACCCACTAACGAAGCAAGTTTCTAATGTTTCTTTCAGCATTTTTAACCTAACACACAGAATTCTGCTAATTCAGACACTAGTTACTTCCCAGCTGAGGTTCCTGTGTTCTTCAGTCCTACTTCAGTCCTAATTTTGGATGCTCAGTACTTTATGAAATGTCAAGGTCCAATGAGCAAATGACAAGCATGAAGATCACATTGGGAGATGGTGAAGCTGACCCTGAATTAATGACGACTATTATCAACTTAATGGGTGACTGATGGACCTGCAAGCCACTAAAACGATTAGACTTGTAAATACTTAAAAATATTGTTCAATCTGGCCAAGAAGGAAGTTAGATTTACTCTATGGCTCCCAAAATTAACTCTCTCAAGATACCCTGTAATGAGCTAAGCCAGTCCTTAACCTGTACAGTCCTACCTCATTTTATTGCACTTTGCAGACACTACAACTTTTATAAGGTGAAGTCTGTGGCACTCTGCATCAAACATGTCTTATCAGTACCATGTTTTCCAACAGCATGTGCTCACTTTGTGTCTATATCACTTTCAACAGTGCTAATATTGTTATTATGTCTATTTTGGTGATCCGTGATCAGTCATCTTATATTACCGATTGCTATTGTAATTGTTCTGGGGCATCATGAACCATGCCCATATAAGATGGCAAACTGTCCAATAAACGTGTATAGTCTTACTGCTCCCCCAATAAGCCATTTACCTCTCTCCTTCTCCTTAGGCCTCCCTATTCTGTGAGAAACAATATTGATATTAGGATAATTAATATCCCTATAATAGCCTCTAAATGTTCAAGTGAAAGGAAGAGTCAAATGTCTCTCACTTTAAGTCTAAAGCTAGAAACGATTAAGCTTAGTAAAGAAGACAGGTCCAAAAGCTGGATCTCTTGCACCAGTCAGCCAAGTTGTAAATGCAAAGGAAAAGTTCTTGAAAAACATTAAAAGTGCTACTCTGGCAAACACATGAATGATAAGAAAGCAGAACATCTGTCTGTACTGTCAATATGGAGGAAGCTTGAGTGGTCTGGATAGAAAGATCAAATCAGCCATGATATTCCCTTAAACCAAAGCTTAATCCAGAGCAAGACCCAAGTTCTCTTCAATTCTATAAAGGTTGAGAGCAATGAGGAATCTGTGGAAGAAAAGTTTAAAGCTAGCAGAAGTTGGTTCATGAGGTTTAAGAAAGAAGCCGTGTGCCTGACATAAAAGTGCAAGGTGAAATAGCAAGTACTGTAGAGAAAGTGGCACCAAGTTATATAGAACTAGCTAAGGTCATCAATGAAGGTGGCGACACTAAAAAGTAGATATTAAATGTAGACCAAACAGCCTTACATCAGAAGGTGTCATGTTGGACTTTCATACCTAGAGAGAAGTCAATGCCTGGCTTCAAAGCTTCAAAGGACAGTCTGACTTTTCTTGTCAGGGTCTAAGGCAGCTGGTGCCTTCAAGTTGAAGGCAATGCTCATTTACCATTCCCAAAATCCTAGGGCTGTTAAGAATTATGATAAATCTAGTCTGCTTGTACTTTTATCAATGGGATAACAAAGCCTAGATGACAGCACAGCTGTTTACGGCATGGTTTACCAAATAGTTTAAGCCCACTGTTAATACCTAGTGTTGAGAAAAAGGATTCCTTTTAAAATATTATTGTTCATTGACAAGGCACATGGTCGCCCAAGAACTCTAAGGCAGACGTACAAGAAAATTAATGTTCCCATGCCTCCTAACACAACATCTATTCTGCACCCCATGAGTCAAGGAGTTACTTTGACTTTCAAGTCTTATTATTTAGGAAATTCACTTTGAAAGGTTATATTTCCTCTGATGAATCTGGGCAAAATAAATTGAATGCCTTCTGGAAAAGATTCACATTCTAGATGCTATTAAGAATACTCTATAGCTGTCCCATGAATGGTATAACCCAACTATAACACAAGAATATAGGGAAAAGGGTAAGGGTAGGGAGGGGAGAGGGGAGACTGGGGCGGAGGGAGGGTAATTGGTGGGGCCACACTTACGGTGCATCTTTGAAGGGTACAGGCGAATCTTGCTAAATGCAGAATATAAATGTCTTCATATAATAATGGAGAAATTGCCAGGAAGGCTATGTTAATCAGTTTGATGAAAATAGTTAAGATTGTATGTGAAACCAACACATTGTACCCCTTGATTGCACTATTGTACACAGCTATGATTTAATGATAAAGATAATAAAATAAAATAAAAAATAAATAAAAAAATACTCATGATTCATGAGAGGAGGTCAAAATATCAACATTAACAGAACTTTGGAAGGCGGTTTCAACCCTCATGGATAATTTTGAGGGGTTTGAGACTTCAGTGGAAGAAGTTAACTGCACATGTAGCAAAAAAAGAGCAAGAGAACTAGAATTAAAAATGGAGCCTGAATATGTGACTGAACTGCGATAATCTCATCACCAAACTTCAATGAAGGAGTTGCTTCTTATGCATGAGCAGGAAAAGTGGTTTCTCTTTTTTTTTCTTTTCTTTTAAGATCCAGTGACAAACCACAAGAAAGTCATTTCTTGATATAGAATTTATTCCTGGCAAAGATGATATGAACAATGTTGAAGAGATAACAAAGGATTTAAAATTTTACTTCAACTGAGTTGATAAGCCTAGTAGAAGGGTTTGAGAGCACTGACTCGCATTTCAAAAGAAGTTTTAAAATTTGCATTAAATGCTATCAAACAGCACTGCATGCTAGAGAAATCTTTCATGAAAGGAAGAGAGCAATGGGGCAAACTTCACTGATAAGAAATTATTGTAAGAAAGAAATGGCCATAGCCTCCCCAACCTTCAACAACCATCAAAATTGAGACAAAATCCTCCACCAGCAATAAGATGACAACTCCTGAATGCTCAGATGAGCAATGTATTTTTTAATTAAAATATGTACATAGTTTTTAGACATAATGCTACCATACACCTAATAGCCTACATAATAGTGTAAACATAATGCACTTTTAGATACACTAGGAAACAAAAAAAATTGTGTGACTCACTGTACTGCAATATCCTCTATATTGCAGTGGTTTGGAACTGAACCATCAATATCTCAGACTGTACAAACCTATTTTCTTATTAAGTCCTTACTTTTCATTTCACTCCAATAAACATAACTGATATACACGAAATGTAAAACAGAGGATAAAACCAAGCCAAGCCATAAGTAAGATAAAGCAGTCTATTTCTAAATTCAACTGAAACATGAAATGGTCTTTCTGTCAATTTAGTTTTTCGGAAATATAAAAACATGTTCCTGACCTGCAACCAACATCATCAAGTCAATGTGCTCCAAGTTAAACCTCAAAAGTCAATCCAGAATCTACCTTAATTACATAGTTTCCACATTCAAAGAAACCAATGTCCTTAAAAGTTGTCCTTTGTGGATATAATTCCATAAAATTTTTCTCTATGAACATCTGAATTCTTTATCATACTAGACTTTATATATATATATATACACAGAGAGAGAGAGAGAGAGAGAGAGACAGACAGACAGACATCTTGTCAACATAGATTATTTTTGTAAAATATTCATTCACAGGACTCTTAATCAGTTTGACACAATGCATTTCTGACAAACTAATGTTCTATCGAAATTAACTGCCTTATATAGTTACAAGAATTAAATCTTGAGTATAAGCTTTTTTCCTCTGAAAATCAGGCACTGAGGAATTACCAAATTGCAATTTAATCTTTCTTGTAAATACTACTCTTCAGAGGGTATTTTTTCAATTCAGAACTCAAAGTGAAATGTAAGCATTTCTACATTTAAAACCCAGAGATTAGATAAAACAAACCTAGAGGTTAGATTAAAATGTTATGTGCATTCTTCCCCACTTTTACAGTTAGAAATTGATGTTATTATCCTGTAGTTTATTCCCAAGTGCCTCAAACACATGAAAGAAAATTCACATTATCAAATGTCACAGAAGCAGCAGCTTGAGACCAGAGAGAGACAGACAAAAGGAAATGGGAAGAGGAGATACATAAAGCTAATACTCATTATGCATTAGAACTTGGCCCAGCCCCTGACCCACTATAATCTACTTAGTCATTTACACTGGTAAAAAATTAAGGGTCGAAGTAAATTGATCGGTGTGAACGGGGAATGTACGTTCTACATTTGGTTTGAGACTTGCCAGAAAGAAAAAAAGCTAAAAGAGAAAAAAGATCTAAACAGCAAGAATCGGTGTGTGTGTGGAAGGGGGAAGGATGGAGGGTAAGGAAATAGAAGCTAACTGTGCCCAAGTCTCTGCACTAACGCTACTCCGCGCGTACTACAGAGACAGGCCCGCCGCCGGGAGCCCTCCCCGTGCGGGGCAGGAGGCGGGGGTCGTAGATGCTCCCAGCGACTCAGAGAAGGGGGTAGCGAGCGCCGGCGCCCCTGGAACCCGCGTAAAGTGGGAGCGATTAACACTTTCCTCGCCGGGACCTGGGACCCGGCGCTCTCGAGCGGCGCGCGCGGGTGGGGCGGGCAGGAGCCCTCCCCTGGCTCTGGAGAGAGAAAGGAGGCAAGGGGCGGCACCGCAGCCCGGTCCCCGGCCCCGGGCGCATCAATTACCCGTGAGGTTCCTCAGCACCGTCCCGTGGGCCCAGAGGCTCAGGACCTGCTGCACCGACAGGTTGATCATGGAGTGATCTCCCCCCTCCGCCTTCATCTTCCCCGGGGGGCGCCCGCCGCCCTCTCCTCGGGCGCCGGGCGGCGGCGGCGGCAGCGGCGACGGCAGCTGAGGCTGCGAGGCTTGGGGGGCGGCGGCGGGTGCGCGGCTCCTCCAGGCCGCCGCCGCCGGGGAAGGATGCGGGGCGCCGGGCTGGGCGCTGCTGCTGCCACCGCCGACGGGCCTCCGTGGGGGGGCCGCTCTGCGTGTCTCCCAGGCAGCCCCCTCCCCGCCGGGGAGACATTGAGGACAGCGGACGGCGGAGGGGAGGGGGCCGGGCGCTGTCCCCGCGCGGCCCCCGAGCAAGGACTCGGGGCGGAGGAGGCCTCCGCTGCTCCCTCTCAGGAGCAGCGCCGCACCGCGGGGTCCGGACTCGCTAGGAGGCCGAGGTCACGCCGGGAGGCCCGGGGTGATGGGCAGCCGGCAGGTGCAGCTCGGGACCGGGCCCAGCTCATCCCCGCCGAAGGACGTGGAGACGCGGCACCGGTAGGAGGCTGCGGCGGTGGCCGCAGCGGCACCTGCCGCCCGCCTGCCCACCCTCGGGTCGCCGACACTCGAGGAACCGCCCCCTCCACCCGCGGCAGCCAGCGGGCCACTCGTGCGCGAGCGCGCGACTCCCCACTCCCAGCTCCTCCTCCCCCGTCCGCCCCCGTACCCCCTGCGCATGCTCACTCCTCCCCTCCCCGCGACCCGCCGCCCTCCGACAGCCGGTCGGCCCCGAGGCCCTCCTACTCCCTCACCCCCCGCACTCCAGCTCGCTAGGCTGACAGCGCCGAGCGTCGGCCCGCAGGGGGGCGGAAGACAGCGCGGCTGTACGTCACTGGCGCCACCGCCGAGCCTTGCTGCTGATTGGTTGCTCCAGGAACAGCCTCCACGCCCCCCGCCCCCGATCCCTAGGAGCTAGTCCTGGGAGACCCAGCTCTGGGCCTGGCTGCGCTTGTTGAGTGCTCGGAGTTGACCGAGCTCACCCACCACGGGCGCTGCTAATGTCGGTGACATGGATGCTATGATAGTTCAGATCTTTACCTTGGAATGAAATGCTTTTGGTAAAGGTATTTTGGGTATAATTTTTTCGTAAAGATGAACATGTCAACATTTAGATTTATTATTTGGCAGTTTTTCTCTGAGAGTGAGTCAAGTGACCTGAAGAGGTCACTTACTTGCAAAATATGTGTTAAAACCGATAAAACGATGTGGACCGCTGCATCATTCAGGCAGACCTTCTTCCCGAAGCAAGAACTTGGGCCTCCCTTGGTTCCAGGATATGAAATCACCTGTCAAATACAGGCTCAGCCTAGTCGCCAGAACCATTGCTGGCTCTAGCTTTTTTTCCTTAAAATGTTCTTTGTATCTAGATTGTAAGTCTCCGTTATTTTTTCCTTAACTAGATCTCTCTCCCCAGGGTTTACTGTCTTTATGTCCAATGTTAGAGAAGCGTCTAAAAACCAACTACAAGTTGTACTCCTCCTTGAAGTTTGAAGCTTTTTAAAAGTTAAATTTCTCGATAACATGACTATGCACCAGCCAGCCCCTTCCCTTCCATCTTTTTTCAATTCCTCTGCCATCTGATAAGAAAATTCATAAAAGGAAATGAAATTACATACTGTAGTTAAATCATCCAAAGGGTTGAATCACCTGTAAAATTGTGCTTTAAAATTTAATAATAATTATTATTAAAAATAATAATTACACATGCACATTTATTCTGTGTATTTATTGGTATTGTCCTTTTATTGTCACTGCACAGAAATGAGAAATTTTTGCATCATTAATAGCAATTGAGCCAAGATTCATAATGTAGAGTTTACCTTCTTCCTGGAATTTAGACTTATTTAGATCTGTTAATTTAATACTATAGATTATTAGACATAAAAGAAGCTTACACATTTTTCTAATTCATTTTATTTTATAGGCAGGGAAACTGATTCTGTGAATTTATGACTTGACAGAACTGACACCACTTCCAAGCCTAGTTTCTGAATTCCTTGTCCATTATTCTTTGTAGCAGCCACACTGTCTTTCTTAAGTCACTGTTAACTTCCTAACTTTGAGGTTCTGGATGGGAAAGTGCAGGTGACCTAATGTTGTTTTCAAGGGACTTGGCATTATGTGATTAGTGAAGTTAGCAAATGTGACCACATTCATGAGCTCATTAAACTCTTATATCAGAAACTTTTAGTTTACATGGAATCAACTGAGATTCTTATGGTTACACATTACTATTTAAAACATATATTGAAAATGTTCAGAACCTAGCACAGTGTCTGGAAGGTCCTAAATATCCTTGAATGATCTTCATGGAAAAGACACCATTTTTCTTTTTCTACAGAAATTTTTTTTAACAATCCAACTATTCATGTCAAGAAATGAACAAGTAAGATATAGCAGTGAAACTTCAAATCATAAATGCTCCTTACTAACCTGACAACTTTTTCCCTGCTTCCAATTCAATTCAATTTAATAAGCATTTATTTAGCATCTATTATCTATAATGTTTTGTGAGAAGCATTATTTATAAGATTTGAAGATTGATTGGATTCCTATTCTCTAGGCCAATTCATTCTATTTGTGTTTACTTTGATAAAGCTAATGATACCCACTGTGTTGGAAGCCTGTATCCTCAAGGGAATCAAAAGTGTTCCCAACAGCAGGAGTTATTAAACCCAAAACTGAGTTAATAAAAATGAAAGTTGTGGACTTTCTTCCCTACAGATTTTCAGATTGGGTTAATACACCATTTTAGGAATGGTTCAGTCACATTTCTTCCAGAAATAAAGGAATGCCCCCAAAGAATCCTTTCAAACCTGTGCCCATGACTGTGAAACAACAATTTACAAGTAAAATTTAAAAAACAAAATCCCTGGTTTATTTCTTACATATAAGTGAGGGGACACCCATAACTCTAAGGCATTCTAAAAACTGTTCAGAGACAGCCGGAAAGAAAGGTTTTAAAAATCAATTAGAATGTAATGTTATTGATCCTTTGAGAAAAATTTTAACCATCAGGGACATTTTTTTCTCCACCTTTCTTGCTGTATAGTACTATATTGTTTATCTTCTTTTCTTGCTGTGCAGTACTATATGCAGAGGCACATTACATAAGCAACCTAATTTCATCTTAATATACTTTTCTGCACTTCTAAACCCTAGATGGTTTCAATAGATTGATTATCTGAAAAATATGGTTTGAACACTGACTCCAACACTTACTAGCTAGAAAATGAGAATAATAATAGTATTTCTTTCTTTAGATTTTTGATGCCCTTTTAGTAATAGTCATAATCAACACAGACCTTCCTCATACTAGGCATTGTGCAGAGTACTGTATGACATCCTTCTCAATTTTCACAAGGATGAGTTGAAACTTCACAGCACCACTAGACTGATTTTTTCAAATGCCACGTACATACACCCACCCAAATCTTATTCATATATACAAACATATTCAGCTAGGCAAAATGACAGAAATAAGAGGATGAAAAAGTAATCAATATTATTCTAAAATATGTATAGCACTAAAATGTACATATTGAAATGTATCTTAGAATACCTATTAGTGTCAAGAGATATTTCCATCATAGTATATGAGAGAAACAGACTAAAGAGCATTTTCCTTCTCTGAAAACACCAGTACTTAAAAAAAAAAAAAGTTGCAAAATGACATTGTGGAAATTCACATTCAAAATGGCTTTACTCTGTTTATGAAAAGAAGAATCATAGGAATTGCACAGCTCACCTGTAATCCCAAGATTTGGGGAGGCCAAAAGGGAAGGATTGCTTGAGTCTAGGAGTTTGAGACCATCCTGAACAACACAGGAAGACCCCCTGGCAATACCAAGTAAAAATGAAAATTAAAAATAGCTGAAATTTCTGGGGCTAGGAAATACAAAGGTACATCTTGTTTTGTCTCCCAGTAAGATATGGCATACCTGTGCTGCCTTGCTACCATTATGGGGCTGCTGAGGGATCCAGACCTGCTCAGGAAAGGGAGGATGTGCTGTGCATTGGCAGTGAGATATAACCTTCACTCCTAACCATGGAGGCATGGGCATGTTTGAGATGGAAGGACAGACAGGTATCTGCCTGCATCTTTTACTACATTTTTCACTTTATCCTTGTGCCCTCCCCTGCCTTTTCATTCACTACACTTATGCTCCACCTTCTCCCAGCTACCTACCTTCCATGGCTCCTTGCACTTGACGACAAGTATTAAGAAGGGAGAATACATAATGACATTTTTAAACCATAAAAATTTGTAGTCTGAAGTGTGAATGGGAGGGTAAGAAGAAAAAAATTCTGCTGATTTAATACGACACATACAAAATCCTGCTTTTGGCAAAATAGGAAGACTCATCTTGCCCAAAAAGACATGTCTGAAAATTGTCCCTCATCCAACCTGATCCTGTTAGGCCAAACCTGAAAACGGTAAAAATAACAAGTTGATGAAACACTACCTGAAGATTCATGATACATACCCACACTAGGTTAGGTTCTTAACTTGTTAAATTATGAGCTAAATGTAAGAATACCTTGTATGCCAAGAACAAAATGGTACAAATGATACTTTGCTGATTTTAAGTGAGCCTACACTGCGTGTGTACGTGTGTGTGCCTGCGTGCATGTGGGAACATTTGGATTACCTTCTAAGGAATGACTTTCTGAGACTTTTTCTTTTGGGTAACTTAGCTTTTAAAAACTTATCTATAGGAGCTTTTATTTATTTAACAGATTTGTGATATGTCTTGCATACATCTTGTCTAGTTCGTCAGTTGCCTTTTAACAGATTTTTATGTCATGTAAAAAATTTCTGATGTATGTGTTGTTGATTTTGTCTCATGCAGTATATGAGTCTTCTATCGTGCTCTTAAAATGTCTTCCCTTCTAGAGTAGAGAGAGAAAGAAGGAGGGAAGGGTGGAGAAAGGAAGAGTAGAGAGAGGGAAGGAGCAAGGGGGTATGGAGTCTTCATGTGTGCCACACCTTTGGGGGGCAAAACACGTTTGGAAGAGGGACTTTACCTAATAAATCAGTGTAAAACAATCAGTGCGATCAGTGTAAAAAAATAAATTGTCTTCCCTTCTCTCAGATTTGATTATTTTTAAAGTCTCCTGTGGTTTTTCTAGAAATGTTACCATAGGGGAGCCTTTCGTGGTTATACTTTTGGTCCACTTGGGATTTTTTTAATGTAAGGAGATTGATAGAGATCTTTATTTTTTTTTCTAGATAGTCGCTTAATTGTCCTAAAACTTTTATTGAGTAATCCATCATTTTCCCAATGACCTAAAATACTTGCTACTGCATGTACAAAATTCCTATATATACTTGGATTTATTTATAGATTTTCTCTTCTGTCTGTTCATATGTTAGCACCACACTATTTTTATTTTCTTTAATGAATTAGTGTCTTTTAAAACAGTTCCTTCTTTTTTCCTCTTCGTTTTCAAGTTTTTTCCTGATTAATCTTTAATGTGTATTTTTCCAGAGACTTTTAAAACGAGCTTCCTAATTCTAAACATATTCCTGGTTACATTTTACTCAGAATCATGTTAAATTTAAAAATAAATTTAGGAGAAACTGAGAAGATTTAATCTAATCTTATTCTATTAAGAATTGTGGTTTTGAAAGGTTATTGAATATGTCTTTTTAGCATTTATTAGTTTGACCATGTGATTTTTCATTGGATCTATATACACAGTGAATTACAGTAATATGTTTCCTATTATACTTAAGTCCCAGAATTATGTTATTTTTAGTTGGTACTAAATTCTGTATCTTAATCATTTTTTAGAATTTTGTCATCAATATTGTGAGATTGATCTAAGTTTTCTCTTAGAGTTTAATTTAATTTTGCTTTTTTTCCTATTAATGTTGTAGTGGGATTATATTAGGAAGCTTTCCTTATTTGGATTTATCTTTTACTTAAATGGTGAAATTCAAGTAGGAAACTCTTCTCGAGCTTGGGAGAAGGCAGCTCTCTGCCATTGTTTTTCTATTTAGTGTTATTTTTCCCCATGACAATTGATCCACTTAGATTTTTTTTTAACTTCTTAGGTCCTTTTTATAACTTTTTTCATTTTGACCTACTTTTATCTGATACAAATTTTAAAAATTATCTGCAATGTTGATTCCGCCTTTTGCAATTCTTTTGACACATCATTTATTTTGTGAATTTATATTTTCTTTCATTTTACATATTTCATTCTTATATTTTTCCAGCTAACTCTTAAGCTTCTTAGTTTTTCATTTTTCAGTATGCTTGCTTATTTATGTATTTATTTATTTATGTTTGCTGTTATTCATTATCAGTTTCTTTTTTTCTTTGGATTGTTCTGTTGTTATTTTCTGTAAATTTTATCTTAGCTGCTTGATTCACTTATTTTATTCTTTCCTATGGATATTTAAGATTAAGTTTCCCATAAGCACTGTTCTATTTGTATCTTATAGCTTTTGATATAGTGTTGTGTTAACACTTCGTATTCTTATCTTCTAGGAATTCTGCCATTTTAGTTTTGATTTCCACTTTAAAGTTATTTAAAAGAGTATCTTTTCAAGGAGAGGTTCTATATTTGTTAGCAATTGATAGTTTCGTTATAGCTTAGAGTTACAGGAATATAGGAATGGCAATGTTCCTTCTTGGTTAGTTTTTAAATATTAAGAGAGTACGGATGTTTTTGTTCCATGGATACCTTTCCATGTAAGTGTCTTCCCATCATCCAGTGTTCTTTGTACCAATTAGGTAAGTTTTTACCCCTGCTCTCCTATCCTTGACTCCCTTCTTGATTTCCAATGTCCTTTAAATCTCTCTATGCCCATCAATTAGTTCCAAATTATTAGAGATTACATGTGACAACCTTATCAAAAATATTTCTTCTAAAATACAAGCAAGAAGCACTTGTGCAGGATTCTTTTAATGGACAAGCCTGTACACCTATTTTCCCACTTTTTTTTTAATGTAATACATTCACATCACTCAAAACTCTCCTCCTATGAAGTAAGTTCAGTGAAAAGTCTCCTATTCCCCTGCCACTTAGTATTCCTCAGGCAATCACAGTTATTAGCCTCCTGTGGGTTTTCCCAATTTTTAGCCTCTTTAAGTGGTATGTTTTCATAAATCAGCTTTTATATTTATGAAAGATAAGGAAATCAGCATATTTAAACTTCCTGCCTTCTCCTTTTCCCTCCCAGTTAGTTAGTTACACACTATCTTAGTCTGTTTTTTGCTTCTATATCAGAATACCACAGACAGAGCGATTTATAAAGAAAAGTTTATTTATCTCATGGTTCTGGAGGCTGGGAAGTCCAAAGGTGAGGCACTGGCATCTGGTGCATCTTCTTGCTGCATCATAACATGGTAGAGGGCATCACATGGCAAGAGAGCAAGAGACAGAGCTTGCTTGTATAACAAAGCCACTCCTGTGATAGCAACATTAATCCATTCATGAGGACAGAGTGCTCGTTAATCCTCTAATCCAGTCACAGGGCAAGCCAACACTAACCCATTTGTAAGGGCAGACAGATTATGTATCCATCCCATGAAATTTGGGGGACACATTCAAACCTTAGAACACACTTTTATTTCATGATTGACATTATAAATTTTATGGAAACTACAGCATATTCCTTGAAGTTATTTTGTTGTCACTCTTATTGCTTTTGCTTTATACTTGAATGAAAAATTGATCAAATATCAAATTAATGGGTCAGGGCCCAGTTCAGGGTAAAATGGAATAAGTAAGACTCCTTCACCCTTGTCTCCTACTGAATCCCTTATTCTGTGTCTCCTACAAAACTTAACCAGAATGCAGGGAGGACTTTAAAAAGTAAAGAGTAGCAGGTGGATTGGGAAAGAAGATGAGAATTTTAAACGTCACCAAGCAGGCATGACTTTCGCATGCTGTTTCTCTGAAATCTCTGAAGACATCACAAGACCTAGGCATGGACACAGGTGCTAGGAGACAAAGCTTTGTGAGAAGTTGTCATGTGCCTCCTCCTGTTTGGGGAGCAAGCAAAGGGTCTCCTGACACCCAGAGGGATTGGGGAAAGCCCCTGTATTCTTAGTGTTTTAATTCTGCCGTTATGACAGCAGCAATAGCTATCACCCAGGGGCTATGGGAGGCTAAACCTCTTAGGAATTTCTTCTGCTGTTGAAGGAGCTGTAGTCCTAAAAGGATAGGCCAAACCCTGTTGCTTCTTTTTCCCTCTCTTTATCTTCCTGCCAATTGGCTTAGAATGCAGGCTTGCATGGTCCAGGAAAGTACAAAGCAAAGCAGGAGATTTCATCTCCTTGCTGGTGATGACATTTCCAGCGTAGGCTTTTTGTGGTATTGTGAAGTATATTTTGGTCTTCAACCCCATTTCCTGGCGTACAACTCCTAAAATCCTTGGGCTCTTCAAAATGATGTCTTTTGTATGCTAACAACTAACAGGTGGCTGGCAGCCCTCAGTATCTTCAGGATGGGGACTGATCACTTAAAAGACCAAGGCAAGATTAGAGGATTGGGACTTTCAGCTCTACCCCCCAATTACTAGGAAGGGAAAAAGGGATGAAGATTAAATTGATCACTAATAGCCAGTAGTTTAATTAATCACGCCTATACAATGAAGGACCCAGAAGGACAGGGTTCAGGGAGCTTGCAGATAGCTGAACATGTGGAAGTTCCTGGAAAGTAACATCCAAGGAGGGCACGGAAGCTCTGCATCCTTTCCCTATACCTTGTCCTACCCATCTCTTCATCTATATCCTTCGTAATATCCTTTATAATAAACCATGGTAAATATGCATGCATAAGTTTTTTCTGAGTTTATGTGCTCCTCCAGGAAATTAGTTGAACTGAGGGAGGGGGCATGGCATTCCGGATTCATAGCCAGTTGATCAAATGCACAGGTGAAACAACCCAGGGCTTGCAGTTGGCATTTGAAGGAGGAGGCAGTCTTGTGGGACTGAGCCCTCAGGCTGAGGGATCTGAGGCATCTCCAGGCAGATAGTGGAACTGAATGAATTGGAGGACACCCAACTGGTATCCACTGTAGGACAAATTGCTTGCTGGCTGGCAGGGAGAAATCCACACACTACTGCTTGGTGACCAGAAGTCATAGAAGTTTTCTGCATTGATTGTTGTTGAACTAGAGAATAGGAAAAACTCACTGACTTTAAGACTGAATTGTTTCAACTCTCAGTTTTCCATCAGCTTCTTGTTTCGTCTGTTCCTTTTCTTCTTTTTTCCGGTAATGTCTTTGTGTATATCCCAAGAGGGTTCTTTCCTCATGCTCCTAGCATTTCATCTGGAAAATTTTCACACATAGAGAGAAATTGAAAGAATTGTGCAGACCAGCTCTTCTCTGATAATGACATATTTGAATTAGATGAGTTCTTTCCGGACCAACTGTGTACAAGAGATGTGTTGGGGGGGAAACACAAAGTAGTGTTCTAGGTCAACAGAAATTCTTCCAGGTTTACAGCAAAGTTCCCCAGGACACAGAATTTGGGGGTTGAGAGCAGTTTTCATCTTGGCTTCTCCCAAGCAAAAGTGAACAGCAGCCGCAGATTCATACTCTGTCTCCTCTGTCTTGCCTCACTGACACCAGCTTCCTAGACAGATGGCCTGGCTCTGTCATGTGTCCTGATGTCCTGGGTCAGGTACCCCATTCTCAGGGTTCCAAACAAGAGATGTTTGGACTTGCCTCCCAGACCGTGCCATTCTGTGCAGAAGGGAGCCTGCTTGCTGTATCTGAAATGTGCATCCTCAGACATTCTTCTTCAGGGTGTCTGCAAATTCCCTCTGCCTGGAGGGTCTGCCTTATATGGTTGTGCAGGGCCACAGGATTCTCTACTTCATCAAAGATACAGTTTCCATTTCTAGTCATCATTCACTCTTTTGCTTCCAGGGTGAATTTAGGCAATAATGAAGGGTACAGTCACTGTTAATTCAGTGTCTCAAAACAGAAATAACCTGCAAGTTAATGGACTTTTCTTGGTTCTTGCTATGACTACGTATGAGAGCCTGGTTTGATGGGTTCTTTTGCCTAACTTATTAATATACATTTTAAAAAATTCTTCCTGGGGGCAGTAGCTTGTGCCTATAGTCCCAGCAAGTCTGGAGGCTGAGGCAGGAGCCTCATTTGATCCCGGGAGTTCCAGGCTGCAGTGAACTACAAGTTTGCCACTTCAGTCCAGCCTGGGCGACAGAGCAAGACCCCATCTCCAGAAAATAAAATAATCTGAATTCAGGGGCATACCTTCAGACCAAATGGCAGAAGTTTAGTCAGAAGAGCTAAGTTTCTCACACAATAAAGCAACAGAAATGTTGACTTTCCAGATAGCGGCCAGCGAAGGGGGACTGGGACTGTGGGGCTTTCATAACGGTAAAGAAAACAGTGGCAGCACAGTGCCTCATGACTATAGTCCCAACCACATGGGAGGCTGAGGCAGGAGGATCACTTGAGCCCCTTTGAGAAATAGAGGGAATTTCAGTAAGATGGTGACAGTGTTCCATGGTGAGACACAACTGGTGAGAATTTCCCATGATGGAGAAAACTGATGATTTCCTAAGATCTTTGCTACCTGGGAGTTACCCACTCCTCTTATACCTACGCCATAAACACTTGTTTCCTTTGGTAAACACGTGGAAGAGGATGTTTGGGCATGAAAAAAGTTTAATACAGGGTGAAAACCATGTTGTTTCAGGAGGAGACATGAAAGAAAATTGAAAATTCAGGAGAAATGCAAGTTTCATGAAAAATAACCATTAAAAGCAGCCCCATTCTGCTCCCAACCCCAGAACATTTACAGAAACATTGGTAAGAAAATAGATGTTAGAAATTCCCAACTATATGTAGTATTTTAATTAAACATTAAAGGTAAGGTATATTACTCAGGATCCTCCAAACAAACAGAACCAATTGGTGTATATGCATAGAGGAAGAGGTTTATTATAAGGAATTGGCTCATTATTATAAGGAATGGAAGCTGACAAGACCCAAGATATGCGGTGAGTCGGCCAGCTGGAGCCCCAGGAGAAGTTGTTCCAGCCTGCGTCTGAAGGCCCGAGACCTAGCAGAGCCCATGATTCAGTTCAAGGGCAGTAAAGCAGGAAGAGTTCTCTATTCAGAGGAGCTTTTTTGTTCTATCAGGTTTTCACTTGGTTGGATAAGGCCCACCAATACCATGGAGGAGGAAAAACAACTGCTTTATTTACTCTACCAATTTAAATGTTAACCTCACATAAAAACACCCAGAATAATGTTTGACCAAGTATCTGGGAACTCCATTGGCCCAGTCATACTGACACATAAAATTAACCATTACAGAAGGGTACTCCAAGACATTCAAGAGATTTGAAGACATGTGACTTATACAACATGTTTAACAGAAAGCACAACCCTCCTATTACAGAAAGAAGCTATGAAGTGAAAAGGAGAATAATTATAAACAGCATAAAAGCTATTACTGATTTAACACTTTGTTTTCCACATATCAGACTATAAACTCAGTGAAACCTCACAACACTCTTTTAAGGATGTGCTGTTATTAGTTCCACTTTTCCAATGACAGTATTGTGGCTCTGAGCAGCCAGTAACCTGCCAAGGTCACCTAGCCCACTGCCGTCTGACTGAAATCCTCCCAATTTAACCATTGCTTCCCCAATGGCCCCTTCTTTTAGTAAGATTTTGAGGCTAACGACTTAACAGATACTTTAGAAGACCTGTTGTTTTTTAAGTAACTTCTGGCAGAGACATTAGCTGTTCACTAGAATCTTTTTTTCCCTTCTTCCTGGGCACACAGCCAGATACGTTTCCCAGCTGCCCTGGCAGTCTGAAGTATGGCCACGGAATGTGCTTAGATGTGATGTGTGCCACTTCCTGGCCTGGCATATCAAAACCTTCTGTAATAATTCCTCCATGGTCTTTCACTTTTCTACCTCATGGGGATGGTAATATTCAAGTATTAAAAGTCACATGCCAAAGATACCAAAGGCACCATCATTCCTGGTTCTTGAAAGAATGTATACATAGAACAGAGCCTGGAGGGCCCCCCCAACCTGATCTGGAATCCACCTTGAACTTCCTTGGTGTAGAGCTCATAAAATAAAATTTGGGGACCACCTAAATTTATTATACCAAGAGGTATAATACCAAGAGAGTATACCAAGGGGTAAGTTAAGCCCTGGAGACAGAGTGATATAACTTGCTTGCAATTCTGCTTCTTAAATTATAGCTTACCGCCTTTCTTCATTGTTCTTGTTCTGTAAATGACTACGAGAGACTAGAGACCAGACCTCTTCTCCTTCTAATCGGTGATCTTTGTTTAAGGATTAGCTGCCTCCCCTTATTGTCCTGTACCTAACCAGACCTGATGGCACCCATGTCCCTGACAACTACATTTTCAGAGTAGAATGTTAAGTATACCTTTCCCTAAAGAAAAAGACCACCTAAACTAATCAGATCATTGTAACTACTCATCAAGCCTTACAGAGAAAAATATTGAAATTTTGTTAGATTTCCCTAATCTCTGCCTACATAAGCAGCCCTAAGCATCTATGTTTGGAACACTGACTATTACTTTTTTAAGTAAATGCCATACATCATTTTATTTTATCCATAAAATTTTCAAGATGCATCTTTGAAAGATACAGATTTTTAAACAAAACTTGACTATAACACAGTTATCACACCTGCAAAATTAATAGTAATTTTTTCACATGATGTACATTTTGTGTTCAAATTTATCCTATCATCTCATGTCACTTCCTATTTTTCTGATTTTTTTATTTATTGATATGTAACACATATATGGTAAAATGTACACATCTCACTTATTACACCTTGACAAATTTTTACCCCAATTTTTATTTATTTTATTAAATAAAAATAATAATAATTTTTATTATTTTATATGTCTATCACCAAAGGGCATAACAAAGTGGTTACACCACATTTACACTCCTGCAAGCAATGTTTCAGAATTTAAGTTGTCTCACATCCACAGTGACACTTAGTATTGTCACATTGACTTAGTATTGTCAATACTTTAAGTTTTAGTCACTCTGATTGGTTGGGGAGGTGAGTAGGATAGATGTATTTCCTCATAGTTTTATATTTCTCTGATGAATAATGTTGACAGCACCTTTTTGGATGTCCATTATTTAAAAACTTCCCTTTGTCAATCATTTTCTTATTGATATGTAGGAATTCATTATGTATTCTGGATATGCATTAGCATATACACATATCTTCTCTCAATCTGAAGTTGGCCCTTAAGACTCTATTTTATTTTTTTGAGTGTTTATTTATTATTAAATCATAAACACATAGATCATGTATACATTATGCATTTATGGAGTACAATGTGCTGATTTCATACAGAATTAGGAGCGTTTACATCACACTGGTTAATATATACCTCATCTCATTTACTTAATTATTGTGTTAAGACATTTATACTCTATATTTAATAGATTTGACATGTACCCTTGCATTATGCACTGTAGATGTAATCCCACCATTTACCCTCCCTCAATCTGACCTTCCCCCTCATCCCTCCTTCATCCTGGGCCATAGTTGTGATCTATTCTTCATATGAAAGTGTGCATGATTGTAAATTAGTTTCATAATAGTACTGAGTACATTGGGTATTTTTTCTTCCAGTCTTGAGATACTTTACTAAGTAGGATAAGTTCCAGCTCCATCCATGTAAATGTGAAAGAGGTAAAGTCTCCATCTTTTTTAAAGGCGGCATAATATTCCATTGTTTACATATACCACAATTTGTTAATCCATTCATGGGTTGATGGGCACTTGGGCTTCTTCCATAATGTGGCTATTATGAATTAAGCTGCACAGACACCTCAGAAATGCAAAGAATCCTCAATAATACTACAGAAAACTTTATTCTCAGAAATATGAAAATCTGAAAGAAATTGACCAATACTTGGAAGCATGCCAACTTCATAGACTTAATCAGAAAGAATTGGAAATGCTGAGCAGACCTATATCAACTATACGAAATAGAATCAACTATACGAAATCTCCAAAAAAAGAAGAGTCTAGGACCAGTTAGCTTCACATCAGCATTCTACCAAATCTTTAAAGAGGAACAAGTACCTATATTACTTACCCTTTTTTAAAACATCAAAAAAGAAGGAATACTTCCCAACACATTCTATGAAGCAAATATCACCCTGATCCCAAACCAGGAAAAGACCCAACAAGAAAAGAAAACTATAGACCAATATGTTTAATGAACATAGACGCAAAAATATTCAATAAGATCCCAGCAAACAGAATCCAGCAACATATCAAACAAAATATACACCATGACCAAGTGGGTTTCATCCCAGGGGTTCATGGTTAGTTCAATATACATAAAACTATAAATATAATACATCACATAAACAATGTGATTCTCTCAATAGATGCAGAAAAAGCTTTTGACAATATCCAGCATCCTTTCATGATCAGAACACTTTAAAAATAGGTATAGAAGGGACTTTTCTTAAACTTATAGAGGCCATCTGCAGCAAACCCACAGCCTACCATATTGAAAGGAGTGAAATTAAAAACATTTCCGCTCAGATCAGGAACCAGGTAAGGTTGCCCATTGTCTCCACTGCTTTCTAACATTGTAATGGAAGACTTAGCCATCACAATCAGGCAAGAGAAGGCAATCAAGGGTACACTAATAGATTCAGAGGAAATCAAACTTTCACTTTTCAAAGATGATATGATTTTATACCTGGAAAACCCCAGAACTCAACCACAAAACTCTTAGAAGTGATCAAGGAATACAGTAGCATCTCAGCATACAAAATCAATACTCACAAATCAGTAGCTTTTATATATACCAATAATAGTCAAGCCAAAAAAACAGTCAAGGACTCTATTCCCTTTACTGTAAAGACAAAGAACATGAAATATTTGGGAATTTACATAACAAAGGACGTGAAAGATTTCTATAGAGAGAATTATGAAACTCTGAGAAAAGAAATAGGTGAAGACGTTAACAAATGGAAAAACATACCACGCTCATGGCTGGGAAGAACCAACATAGTTAAAATGTCCATATTACCCAAAGCAATTTACAAATTTAATGCAATCCCTATCAAAACACCACCATCACACTTTAAATATCTGGTAAAAACAGTGCTTCACGTTATATGGAACCAGAAAAAACCTTGAATAGCCAAGATGTTACTCAGAAATAAAAACAAATCAGGAGGAATCACACTACCTGACTTCAAACTATACTATAAATCTATAGTGCTCAAAACAGCATACTATTGGCACAAAAATAGAGAGGTAGATATATGGAATAGAATTGAGAACCAAGAGATGAACTCAGACACTTATCATCATTTGATCTTTGATAAGCCCATCAAAAATATAAATTTGGGGAAAGATTCCCTATTTTAACAAATGGTGCTGGGAGAATTGGCTGGTGACTTGTAGAAGACTGAAACTGGACCCACACCTTTCACCATTAACAAACATTGACTCTCACTGGATAAAAGATTTAAACTTACGACATGAAACTATAAAGATTCTTAGAGAGAGTGCAAGAGAAACACTTGAAGAAATTGGCCTGGGAGAATATAAGGAGGACCCCTGGGCAATTGAAGCAACACCAAAAATACATTACTGGGATCTGATCAAACTAAAAAGCTTCTGCACAGCCAAGAACACAGTAAGTGAAGCAAGCAAATAGCCCTCAGAATGAGAGAGGATATTTGCAGGTTATGCCTCTGACAAAGGTTTGATTACCAGAATCCACAGAGAACTCAAACTTATGAATAAAAAAAGAACAAGTAATCCCACTTCATTATGGGCAAGGGACTTGAACAGAAGCTTTTCTGAAGAAGATAGGCGCATGGCCTACAGACACATGAAAAAATGCTCATCATCTTTAATCATCAAAGAAATGCAAATCAAAATCACTTTGAGATATCATATAACTCCAGGAAGAGTGGCTCACATAACAAAATCCCAAAACTACAGATGTTGACGTGGATGTGGAGAAAAGGGAACACTTCTGCACTGCTGGTGTGAATGCAAGCTAATACGTCCCTTTTGGAAAGAACAATGGAGAATACTCAGGGCTCTAAAAGTAGACCTGCCATTTGATCCTGCAATCCCTCTGCTATGTGTATATCCAAAAGACCAAAACTCACTTTATAACAAAGATATTTGCACCAGATTGTTCATTGTAGCTCAATTCATAATAACCAAGTCATGAAACACTGACTTTTGTTCTTTGGAATATCTACTTCTCTCATGGGCTTTCCCCAATTTTGTGCTTGAATAAAGCCTCCTTAAAATAGATTCTGACCATTTTAATTATTTTATGTTGGCAAGCTATTATATTTGGGGAATTTGCTTTCAGCAGTTTAGATTGACTAATTGATATTCCAATACTGCTCTACTAGAAACGCATCTTTTGAATTTATTGTTTCTGATGATTACATTTCCTAGAAGTCTATTGGTGAATTCAGCTTTCTAATGAAATCTAGATGATTTAAATTTTATATCAGACCCAAACGGTTTGGGTGGATTTTGTCTGTCCATAAAATCCTGCCACCATCAAGCAAAAATCTTACATCTGGCAAAGGCTCTTTGTAGGGGAATTCACCCACACCACCTTCCTTCTCCTCTGTGACTTTCTAATCTTTTATGTCACATATGGAATGTTCCCCCACCGCTCTGCCATCTTAAAGTTCTATTCAATAAGTTACATAATGCAATCTATCATAAATTAAATTCAACTGGAATATTCAGTTGCAGTCAAAAAACTGAAGCTCTGAAAATTAATTTTCTTTGGGGTGGGGAACTGTGGGCTTCTGATTTTAAGACTGTTCTTTTTTAAAGCCCCAATGAAAGCAAGAAAAGCTTCATCATTCTTTGCTGTACCTCTTTTATTAAAAGTATTTGTTATGTAAAATTTGGATTCTGTCAAAAGACCACACTTAAGGATCCAGAAGGCCACATGTTTCCTTAAGACTATGGGTCCCCACTGTATTTTCTGGTCCATTGTAAAAGTACAAGATTGAATCTAAGTTTATAATTTTCATCACTTTTTTTCCATCATACCTAATCATGTATGTTAAAAATAGAAGAAATTTTTCCTACTCTTGAAGATCTTAGCATCATATTAAGAGAGAATAAAATATGCATTAGAAACAATAAAGAAACAGGTGACTTTTAATACACATTATACAGGGTGGTCATAAATTTTGTGTGGAATTTAAAATAGTGTGCAATTTTTAGTTGCACATGAACTTTATGGACATCCTGTATGTATTATATATACATATAATTAATGTATGTGCCGTATATAATACCTATATGTTTTCTGTAATCTATATTATAATCGTATTGCATACAATATGTCTAGTATACATATATATATAATGTAATGTAGTATATATATAATGTAATGTATAATATAAGCAGTCATGCACTACTTACTAATGAGGATACCTTCTGGGAAATGTATTGTTAGGCAATTTTGTCAAACTTACATAAGCCTAGATGGCTTAGCCTTCTATATACCTATATGGTGTGACCTGTTGCTCCTAGGCTACAAACCTACACAGCATGTCAATATACTGAATATAAAGGTAACTGCAACACAATGGTAAGCATTTGTGTATCTCTACACATCGAACTGTAGAAAAGGTACAGTAAGGAAAGGACACATAGCGTGAGTGCAGCTCACGGAACTGGATGTTGCTCTAAGTGAGTCAGTGGGTGAGTAGTGAGTGAATGTGAAAGCCTGATATTACTGTTGACCACTATAAACTTTATTAGTGCTATAGACTTAGGTTGCACTAAATTTATTAAAAACATTTTCTTTCATCAGTGACAAATTAACCTTAGCTTACTGTAATGTTTTACTCTAAAAGCGTGTTGACTCTAAATAGTAACACTTAGCTTAAAACACAAATATATTATTTCCATCTTTATGTCCCTATTCTATAGGATTTTTAATTTTTTTAAACTTTTTTGTTAAAACTAAGATACAAGCACATGCATTATTAGCTGAGACCTCCACAGGGTCAGGGCCATCATTATCACTGTCTTCCCTCTCCACATCTTGTCCCACTAACGGGTCTTCAGGGCAACAACATGCGAGGAGCTATCATCTCCTGTGACAGCAATGGCTTCTTCTGGAATCCATTCTGAAGGACCTGCCTGACGCAGTTTTACAATTAACTCTCTTTTATATAAGTAGGAGTACATACTAGAATAACAATAAAAAGTATAGTATAGTATAGTATAGTATAGTATAGTATAGTATAGTATAGTATAGTAAATACCTAAGCCAATACCATAGTTGTTTATTATCATTATAAGTATTATGGACTGTACATCATTGTATGTGCTCTGCTTTACACAGCATGCACTGCAGTAGTTTTGTTTACACTGGGATCACAACAAACATGTGGGGAACGTATTGTGCTCACTAAGATTTAGGAATTTTTAAGCTCTGTTACAATCTTATGGGCCCACCATCATATATGCTTGAGACATCATCATATAGGACATGACTGTGAAGTATGTATGCATACATGTGTGTTATTGCACATATATATTGTTATGTAATACACATATAATCACATATAACACACATCAATTTTATATAATACATATGTATTATTATGCCTATATACATGTATTATAACTATATTATTATACACAGTATATGTAATGTGTGTACTTAGTAAATGTATTATATAGATTAAATAAAATATAGGTGTACTCATATACATAAATGTGTACTCAGTCACATACATATATTCTATAGATACTGAGAGAATCATAAAGATAGGGTAAGATGAATGACCTTCCTCAGAGCTGTTGTCATGTGACCCAATTTCAAGTTTGAAAAATGGTCGTGTGAGCCAGAGCAGACAGTTCACTCCCTTAGTTTCTTCATCTCGCCTGATGACCAGAGGAATTTAAGACCATGTTTTAAAATCAAATTAACAGATATTTATTGAGCAAGGCACTGAGTTAGGCAATGGTTGAATAAGTGTCATTTCTCAGAATTAGGCCAAGAGTTCCATGTAACGAGCAAGTTGCACAACAACACCCAGCTTCCTCCCCGCAACCAGGGAGCCGGGCTTGCTTCAGAGTCTGGCTGCCGAGGGAGCCTCCCCTTCTATTTCAACTTCTGTGTATTTGTCCTGGATTTTCAAGTTCAAAGAAATTTTAGTACTGTACTGAAAATACAATGCACAACGTACAGTAGAAAGTAGAATAAAGAATTTAATTTACTCCAAGGAGAAGATTAGGCCCTGACAAATCCCTGGTCCATGCATAATGACAGGCCCATTTTAAAGGATCTCATTGCTAAGGGAACAGTTCTCATGTTAAGTGTTCTTAATAAAACTGAGCAAAAATATTAATGAAAGATGTCATTGTGACTTTTTGCTAATGATCCTTTTATTCCCACTCTCAGAACCTCTGGGAAAGTTACTTAATTAGGAGACAAATTAAAGAAGGCCCTTTGCTCTGTGCCCATCCTCCTTCCTTTTTGAGAGTCTAAATATGGTATCGCATATTCATATTCCTAAGCAGTTTCATATTATTTTTTATTTCTTTCTACTCATTGTAAGTCTTTGAAGAGCAAAACCATTTCTTTCTCATATTTACTGAGGTCTAAGACATGAGGAGGAAAAAAGTAAATCCATATATTAACCCTGGGCACTTACTTGGAGCTTGCTGCATAGATCTCAATTAGAAATACACTTCCTGAAATTTTTGTCATTCTTTCAGGCATAGTCGCCAGTCAGGGCTAACTGTTTTAGTATCTGGAATAAGGATAATATATACTATATACTTTTTCAAAGTTATATTGAAAGGCTTACCTGGTTTGAAGTCATTCAGAATTTAAGCCAACAAGATTGACTTTCCATTTAAAGTCAAAATGTTTTCTTTCATATTTGGGTATTTAAAATGATTTTGATAAATACTTGGTACATTTTTAAATGCTCTATAAATTATGCTGATATTTATAATTTGAGGATAGATTTAGTGTTTGGAAATAATCAGTACTGTCATATTACTTGAGTGCCCAGCCTGGAAAATATTTCCTTTGATCAAAACTTAGGTGAGAAACCTTGAATAGTTCATAATCTGATTTTGAAGAATATTGAAAAGTATCTGAGGTAGTGGTAACACCAGTACAATAAGAGTCTAACTTTCCAGAGTGTCTTCTCTGAAGGGTAAGGTCAATTTGGAATTATGAATTATAGGAAATAATTTCACTATGCAGTATTTTACTTTACACTCAATTACTTGAAATCTTCCATGTGCACCAGATGTAGTTCTTTGATGAAGAGATTATACCACATCCAAATTCTTTAGCTATCCCTCTTCTTGGAGATCTTATTTATTTTCTATTTAAATATGCATGAATAATCCCTATTTAAAAAGAAACAAAAACAAAATTTACTTTATTATCTACCTAGCTTACCTAGGGATCACTTTTTCCTTTCTTCTACAACCAAATTCTTCAAAGAATAGCAGGGAATTGCCAATATTTAACTGAGTTCTTTCCACAGGGCAGACATCATGCTAAGAGTTTTCATGTTGTGTTATTCCTCCTACCTGTGAGGACATGTTATTCTCCTCACTTTAAGGATGGTGTGTTAGTTTCTCAAAGTTTTCTGCAGTAAAGTACTATACATTGGTAGCTTAAAACATTAGAAATTTATTTTCTCATAGTACTGGAGGCTAGATGTCCAAACTCAACATGCAGCAGGGTCATGCCTCCTCTGAAGCCATTGCATGCTTTTCTCTCAGCTTCTAGTGTTGCCTGAAATCCTTAGTACTCCCTGGCTTGTAGCTGCATAACCTCAGTTTCCGCCTCTACCATTGCTTGGGTGTCTCTCTATCTCTCTTCTCTTCTTATAAGGACACCAGTCATATTGGATTGTGGCCCCACCCCTCTACAGCATAACCTCATTTTAACTAGTTATATCTTCAATAACCCTATTTTCAATAACATCACATTTTGAAGATCTGGAAAGGACATGAATTTGGGGGACATTCTTAAACCTAGTGCACTGAGACTTAGGTTAACTTTTGCATGCAAAGTAGTCTAGTTTGGCTGCAACCAGGATTCAGGAACATTGGCCATTAGGGCCTCTGCTCTTACTGGCTTCATTTTTCTGCCTTCGCCACTGGCCTGTTGCTTTGCTGCTCCTTCTCTCTTCGATCTATGTAATCCAGCTTCCAGCACCAATCACTATTGAGTCTCTTCTCCTGTAGGTCCATACCTTCTGGATCATTCAGTTTCTTCCTGTATTTGTGGTGACAGCCTCCTTTTAAACCACTCAGCTTCTTTAGTTCTCCGGCTACACTCTATGTCTATACCCAGGCTGAGTGTTCACTCTTGCACTCATCTAACTTGCCCTATGCCCAAAATGTGGGTGCTTCCCAATTCACATTTCTGTGTTTCCCTTCACATTACTTCTTCCCAAAATCTCCATTCTGTTGGCTTCAGCAATAACTTCTACACCATTGACTACTCTATCCATGTGGGTCTAAGCTGTTCTCTCCACTCTCCCATTAGACCAGAAATTCTACCATCATCTCTAACTCACCATGCTCGAGCCCAGGTATTTGTCTTCCTTGAAAAGCTCCATCCTTTCTCACCATTTGCACTGGTACTATCCTAGCCCAGATCTTTGCTGTCTCATGGGAGGATTACTGCTGCAATGCCCTTGGTCAGCTTGCCTGCCACAATTTCCGCCCTTGCAATACATCTTGCTTAGTCTCCTCAAGTGCAATTTTCATCTTGTTTTCCTCTGCTAGGCAACTCCCTGTATTCTACTGCTTCACATTTAGACTCCTCTGACATTTCTTGACCACCAGCTCACCCAAGATAATTTCCCATGACTTCAGCATTTACTTGTATTTGCACCTGTAGTCCCAACTGCTCAGGAGGTCAAGGCAGGAGGATTGTTTGAACCCAGGAGTTTAATATAGTGAGATCCCATCTCACACAAACAAATAACCAAAAACATGCACTTGTACCTTAGTACTACATAAGGCTAATTGCTTCTCTGCAAAACTGCACACATTCTCATCTTCATACTTAGGCTTGTTATCCACTCATCCTTTTATTCTCTCAAGTCTTACCTCTTCCTTGCAAGTCAAATTCCACATCCTTTGGAAAGTTCTCTCAGACCCTTTCAGCTTCTATTCATTTCTTTGGAGCCCTAAGGAGAGAATGACAGAAAAGTGGTCAGAGTCAGAAATGCACGGTGGACTGTCTCTCTCCCCCCGCCCATCTGTCTTTATGTTTCCTCCATTTCTCTCACCCTCATCTCAGAACGTCTAAAAATCAACATATGCACCACTTAAAGCTGTCCCATTGTATTAGCTGTTGCTTTCTCTCTTCCCAATTTCTTTACAAGGCAAATGAGAGCAAAGGCCACATCTCATCTTTTCTCCCTATAACACCTGTACCACTTAGCACAATGTTAAATACTTACGGAATAATTTTTGCTTGATTCACTTAATAAAGTTTCCCAATAATTTAATAGAAATGCAGAGAAACCAAGTTTGTAAAACTTATTATGGTATTGATACTAGTTTTCTAAGCTAAAAATATTCCACCACAGGTAGACAGAGTCTGCAATATGAATTTTGAAGATAATTTGATCAATCATGTAATCAAAATTTAATTATCAGGATATTTTATAGTTATGTTAATTCTCTGGAATCTTTGGTTTTTTAAAACGTGTGTCTAATGTTGCAGTAACCAATATAAATTATATTGGTGGTACTGGAAAAATGTTTATTTAGCTATGTGAGTGAATGTCATTCTTTTTGTCTTAATCACTATATGCCACATAATTGTATGCTGAACCCAAGCCAAATTTCTGAAAATAGAATCTATTGACATTCAAAAACCTAAAAAAATCTCAAATGCTTTATTCTAACAGTCTTAAAATTACTGACTACATTGGAAATAATAGTAAAAGGCAAATAAAACTTGATTTCTTTTATAAGGACAACATGAAGGGATTGGAATTAAAAAAAAAAAAAACTAACCTGAAAAAGTCATTGAATATCAATCCTGAGCATTTTCTGACAATTTGTTCTAGTCAGGAAAATACGCATCAAAGTTTAACACTGAAGGTTCATGTGAGCATAGATGGGTAGCTTGACTTTCAGCACTTTGTGAGTGGGCAAGAAGCTCTATACATTCACAGCCAAAATGGGCCTTTTGATTGAGGGAGTAGATAAGAGAAGGGCTCTCACCATGGGTAAGCCCAGAATACATGGACCATGATTGAGACCGGTTTGTTGTTAATGGAAGAAAAGCTCCCAAGAGCCATAATAATTTTTGTATTATTTGTGCCTTCCTAACAGAAACTCAACTTGGCATACATAAAAAATAATCAGTTGGGAGTTGGGTGTTACAAGGATTGAGGAGTTTCACAGAACCCAAAGGCAGAGTGCAGCTGGAGTCCTGGAAGGAAGTGAAACCAGCAACTGACAGATGATGGAATCGAGGAAGTCCTCTTGGTCCATGTCTGCTTCCCTTTTTTCATGTCCTTCTGTCTTCTTTCTATCTGAAGACTTCTTATCTTCAGTTTTCAGTCCACAAGGTAGGATGTAGTGGTAGGACACATGAAGAGATAAACTTTACTCTAGAACTTACATTCCTGGGTGAGAGCATAACTGGCTCACTTAAGTCAGACTTCCAGAACTTGAGCAGTCAACTGTGGCCATGTAATAGATTATTCACTGTAAATTTGGCTGCCTGGAGACTGCTTCTGTGGTTTTTCTTATAACAGGATTTTAAATATAATGCTGAAACATTCAATTTCGTGACCTGTTCTAAATTTTGTCAGGGTCAAGGGAATAACTAAGCATACAAAATAAACTTAAAGTGACAGTAGGTGACAGAAACAAATTTGTTTCATAATTATTTCTTTGAGTCATGCTTGTTGAAAATTAAAGTTACATTTTGGATAGAAGATTGTGAAATTTCCATAAAAGAAGAATCATTATGGGTTTGGCAGATACTCCAGAAATAGATGTCTATTAGTAGTGCAACTTGGATACAGCTTATAGCTAAAATGTATGTCTTCAGAAAATGCAATTATAGAAGTCATGAAAATATGTTGACATGAAAGCCAGCATTGTCATATTATAAGAAAACAGAAACAACTGAATCTCAAGGAGTCTTCAAAAACAAATTACATGCAAATTAATATTAGGTTAAAAATGCATTATACAAATTTTATGATATCATATACAAAAGATTAGGAAGAAAGATCCTGGCATTTGTAATTTCTGAGTTATGTAATCACAGTTAAGTTTTGTTTCTTTTATATGTTATTTTTAGAGTTATTATTGATGAAAATATGTTGCTTTCATAATTTAAAAATATTATTTTTATAAAAAGAAAAATAATACCCTGGCAGTAAGACCATTAGCATATTAGTGGAAAGACTGCTTTGATTAGCTGATACTATATTAAACACGTGTAAATAGAAAGGGGTAACATTTTAGATTACCAAACTGGACAAAATAAACACTGAATAATATCCAGGTTCCTTTTGCATAAACTTTTTCCATTTAAATATCCAGTTGTTCCAGCACCTTTTGTTGAAAGATTTTTCTTTGCCCACAATAGATGGCTTTGTTGCAGCTGTTGGAAATTAATTGGCTGTGTAAGTGTGTCTACTTCTGGACTCTGTATTCTGTTTCACTGATATTTGTTAGTCCTTATGCCAGTACCATATTATCTTGATTAGCTTTAGTAACTTGTGAATGAATACAGTATAAATCTTCCAACTTTATTCTTTTACAGTTTTGTTTGGGTCTTCTAATCCATGAACATGGTATATAATTCCATTTATTTGGGATGTCCTTAATTTCTTTCAACAGTGTTTTGCAATTTTTAGTGTACAGGTCTTGCATGATTTTGTTTAATCTATTTCTAAGTATGTTGTCTTTTTCTTATTGTTATTGTAAGTGGAACTTTTTTTATTTTCCAGTTGTTTGCACTGGCACATAAAAAAATAATTGATTTTAGATAATTGACCATGTATCTATCCCATAACATCATTTAGATTACCAAATTGATAATCTAAACTGGTTCTAGTGGTTACTTATGGATTCTTTAGAATTTTCTATACCAGAAAACACTATATTTTCTATACCAGAAAACACTCTTATTTCATGGTCTTTCCCTATTCCACTAGCTAGGAATTCTATTACTACATTGAGAGGGTGTGTCTTTGCCCTATGTCCAATCTTGAATGGAATACAGTTAGTCTTTCACCACTGAGCCACTGAGCTTTATATTAATTATAAGATTTCATTGTGTCAAGGAAGTTTCCTTATATTCTTAATTTGCTTAGAGTTTGAATTAATTCTTGTCAAATGCTTTTTATACATTTGTTGAGCAGATCTTATGATTTTGCTCCTTTATTCTGTCAATATGATGAGTTTTCATTGTGTCCTTCATTGTGTCAAGGAAGTTTCCTTTTATTCTTAATTTGCTTAGAGTTTGAATTAATTTTTGTCAAATGCTTTATATACATTTGTTGAGCAGATCTTATGATTTTGCTCCTTTATTCTGTCAATATGAGCTTTCTTGATTGACTTTTGAATTTGAAACCAACCTTGCATTTCTAGAACAAAATCTACCTTGCCATAGTGTACCATTCTTCTAATTGCTAGATTTTATTTTGGTGGAATTTACTATCTGTGGTTTTAAAGCATCCTGCTTTGTAATTTTCTGTTTTAGAAAAATAAAACACATTTTATTTAGTTTAAAATGCTGTGCCAAACTTCTTCTTTTTTTTTGCAGTTTTTGGTTGGGGCTAGGTTTGAACCCGCCACCTCTGGCATATGGGGCCACCACCCTACTCCTTTGCACTACAGGCACCACCCCAAAACTTCTTTTTCTCACCAAGAATAAGAGCAATTATTCTTGTATTAGTCTCATATAAACATAAAATTTATATTTTCCCAGATAAGTCTTACAAATCAAAATAGGCAGTGCATATGGTCATAGAAAGAAAATGATCAGATGGGTAGTCAGCGTCCAAGGTCTCTGATTCTCTTTGCACAGTGAAACAGAAATGTTCGATGTATACCTGCTAAAAAGCTTCTGACTCAGTTGAGGTGTAAACCCAACAAATGAATGTAAATAGCCAGATGCAGAATACCTTTGGATTACTTTCTATTCAATCTTCAATTTTCTCTTTACAATCACTTACAGGAGACAGAATTTGCACTGAAATCTCTGTTTGGTGAGGTCACAGTTTCTGCTGCTTTCCTGGTAATTTCCTTAACTACCCATTATGGATTTTGAACAACACACAAAAATACCTACTAGTCAGTGGTCAATCCCATGCTTTATTGTAATATTTTACAAAATATATTAATTCTCCCAACATTTCCCCAATGTTTACTTTTTTAAAGAACCAGTAACTTAATGCCGGATAATTAGATTTATGGTACCATGTTCAAAATGACTTAAATATCTCCAGAGGGCCAAAAACAGAAATTAAATATTGTTTTAATGCTGTCTTCTGGAAAGAGAGGTCTTCAAAGAATGCAAATTCAAACTGTGCCTATGTAACAGTAGATTATCAGTGTTTAATGCATTCAGTGAAGGGCCTGTAGGCAAACCCTTAGTGATTTAAATATCTAATGTAAACCTTATTCCTCCAAATGTCAAATATAAACAGAAAATCTATTTTTTAACCATTCTTTTAGGTTATTTTCAGTGGTTTCTGAATTTCTTATAGGAAGCTCTTACTTAAACTTGTAATTTCATACATAGGTTCACCATTAAAATAAGATCATGTTTCATAGCACCATTTATGTTAAGCAAATGAAGCTATTTGACATCTCATCTAGGGTAGTGTTTCATAGTTATATTTTAAGATGCATTCAACTAATTTCATAGCTTTCATTTTCAAACTTCATCTAGAAAGAATACGCAAGTCCTTCAATAACGCATAGACAGTAGGAAAAAAACACTTTAAGTGAGACAAATAGAGAGGGAGCCTCATGTAAAGTAGAAGGAAGCTCTCTGTGTTTCCCTCTAGCTTTTGGCTTTATCCTCCAACAATGAAGGTTGGCAGAGAATGTGTTGGGACTGAAAAAGCCACTTGACTACATGTTGACATGGTGTTGAGTGTGAGCTATTTCATGTCTGAGGATACCAGAGAACTGTTAAAGAATATTTAAGAACTGTGAGGTACTGTTGTAAGAAAACGTCTTTAAAGTCCCAAATAATGTGCTCCTTGTTGGAACACTGAATATTTCTTTAAATAATAATTCTCAACAGTTAGTTGAGATTCTAGATTATCTTGCTGAGCTCTGAAGTTGAAGTTTCATTTCAAAATCAAGTTTGGTTGCCAAACCCATGGCTTCCTCAAATCAAAATTTATAATAAACAGAAGCGTTTCCAATCTCCTTATGTAATGCAACTCTGCATTCAACTTGCCTGCTGCAAAGGACATTGGAGATGTGGCCCCGGAGATTTTTTCAAAGCCTCTTTTTAAAAATAGGACACTTTTATGAACAAAAATGATAATAATTAAATCAAAATGTTAGCACATTATAGAGAACACAAACTCAACCAGCTATCAAGTTATCCCACCTAACATCTGTGTCATCTTTTAAACCATCTAAACATAACACAAGTGCTTACCAAAAAAAAATTCAAAAGCATCATGCCTGCCTGTACATTGAAAATGGCAAATTTCCTTCAGTTCTTTTGCCTTTTTTCATCGTTCTGAAAGAGAGATGATATTGTTGAGTTTTAAAGAGTTATGATCAACAGAAAAAATAAATAAACATCTTTAATTGCTCCCAAAGCAATAGATACTCCCATAACAGGCAACCGATTTTGACAAATAATACATAACGGCAAAGTATGAGCAAAGATGTAAGTATCATGGGTTTTTTTGCTCTCACAGTGTAGTTACCATAGCTTTCATTTTGGAAGAAAGTCCACTAGACTAATCTAAGCTGGATCACCCAACATTCCCTGTTCATGTCCTTACCTCTTAGTTACAGTATGAAATTTCACAGCCAAACCTTCTTCATTAGCGTCGGAAGGCAGCAATTCCAGGATATTCTCTCAAGTCTTTAGATTCATTGATGAGCCTCATTGATGTTAATGATTGTTCTCCCTCTGCTGTTTCACCACATTGTCAGTGAAAATAGAAAAGAAACGGATCTCTCACTTCCCTGTTGCTTCTCCATGCAGGTCTTGCAAATCTCTAGCACCTGTTTCTGCCCTGTTTTCAGGCAGAATGGTATTTACTACTATCGCCTCAAAGCACTTTGTCTGAGCCACCTGGCCAGGCTTCACCCTGCACACAGCCGGGCTTAAACATTACCAGGAGAAAAGACACCTTTTGAGATTTGGTCAGCCTCTTGTTCATCCAGAGGTGTGCGCTGCACGAACCAAGCTTCAAATAAAGATTTTAAGGAATCTTTGTTTTTATTCTCTTCCAAGTTTAAGGGTATATATGAAACATCTTCATCTTGTTCTTCCCTCTTTTCTTCTGCTCTGAGTTCTCAGTATTGCTGTTATTTGTGTTTGTTTCTGTTCAGAAGTTTCATCATTTCTTTTCTGTTTATTTCCTGACTCCATTATCACTCAATTATTTTATTTATTTTCAACTTCTGCCACGTGGATTGTTCAGATGAACAATAGAAACAAATGTGGCTGGCACAGCATGATTTCAAAGAACTCTCCTTTAAGTACTAGTTCTACAAATCCTAGAGTTCTGTGTTTGGCAACATGTTTTATCTTCTAAGTGAGTTTTCTTATGTTTCTTCAACCCCTTCATACTTTTATTTGTCTTGCAAAAACCTGAAGAAAGCTCAGACTAGGCTTCATTATCTTCATGTGCAGTTGGGAGCTGCATGAAAGCTTGATACTGCGGCCCACTGGCTGGCTAACCCTGCTTCCCTATCCCAAGTTTAAGGCAGCCTATCTGCCAGTTGGCAGCTGGGAACAAAAACTAACTAGGTGGCCAACTTAACTAGAGTTTTAATTTTTTTTCCCAAAATGTCTTTGTCAGATATAGTACCAGGAACATGCTGCCCTCATATAAGTGTAAAACATCCTGGGAAATGTTATTTCTGAAAGCATGTGTGTGAGATTGCAATCTTTTCTTACCTAATAACAGAGTTCAGAGGGAAGATGTAGATGACAAGTTCAATTTCTTTAATAGATATGAGATCTGTCAAAATTTTTTATTTCATCTTGTGTCAGTTTTAGTAAGTTGTATTGTTAAATAAATGAGTTCTTCCTTCTAAACCGTTGACTTTATTAGCATATTATTTGTTCACAATATCTCTGGGATTTGTAATAAATTCATATATTTATTCCTGTTGTTGGTGATCTCTCCTTTTTTTCCTTCATCAGCTTATCTAAGGTTTATCAACTTTATTATCTTTTCCCCAAGAAAACCCTAAAATGTTTTATAATTTTTGTTGTTGTTGTTTCTGGGTTTGTTTGTTTAATACAGAAAGAGCAAATCACTCATCAATCAACACAGATTTATTGAAATCCCAAAAGGTACATGATGATCAACAATAAAAATGATTGGAATGCATTTTATTCATATAAAAATACCATGTAAATACTGAATAATTATGTTGTTATTTCAAATCTGATTTGAGAGGCAACACATCGTATTTGGCAAGACCTGTTCCTCTGCTTCTAATCACTGAGCAACCATGAAATTGACTATAAACAATAACTGACACCTCATTTACAAAAGACATCACATATTCAAGCTCTAACATTTTATGCAGCATTGATAGTTTAGTTAGTCTACTTCATGGAAGAGCCATAAAAGTTCAGACATTGAAAGGCAGAAAATAAGGACTACAAATCCAATTTGGCTTCCATTGGCATGATAAATAGGACACTTTTAAAAGCTTAACAAACTGGTCTATTCAAGTGAGTTTATTAACCCAATTAAGTATAAATATAAACTATTGATTACCACAGAATATATTAAATTCCTGTTCTTGTAAACAGCTAAATGACTACATCTTTTCTCATAAAGCAATCCTACTTTTTTCTTCCTCAGCCTCCCAAGTAGGTGGGACTACAGGTGCCCTCCCATAAGACCTGGCTAATTTTTCTATTATAATGTTAATATTCTCTATAATTTGTCTGTTTTCTATTTCAATGACTTTTCCTCTTATCTTTATTATTTCCTTTCTTCTACTTATTTGGGATATACTTTGCTCTCGTTTCTCTAGGTGTTACTGTAGAAACTAACATCATTGACTGTATACCTTTCTTTTTTCCTATCCTTAGTATTTAAAAGCTATAAACTTTTCTCTAAGCATTACTTTAACTGTATCGCAGAAATTTTGCTATGAGTCTTGAGACTTTTTTCTTCAGCTTATGAATTATTAAAAAGCATGTTCTTTGATGTCCAAAGATAAGGAGTTTATTACCCCTTAGATATCTTATTATTCTCAGTTTCTAATTTAATTCCCTGTGGTCAGAAAACATTGTTTCATTCCAGTCCTCTTATAGCAAATGTATTGAGAGTAGTTTTATGGACCAGCAAAATGGTTTATTTCAGTAAACATAACATGTGCACTTGAAAATAATGTTTATCCTGTGATTATTGGCATTGTGTCCTAATTGAATGACAATTAGGTCAAGGAGATTGATAGTGTTATTCAAATCTTGTACCCATTCCTTCTCTGGATTGCTGAAAGAGTGGTGTTAAAATCTCCAACTATCATTATGGATTTGTCTCTTTTCTCTATAATTATGTTACTTTTTTGCCTCATGTATTTTGAACCTCTTTTATTAGGCACACAGATAAGTCTGACTCTTATGTCTTTTTGAAAATTTATCCTTTCATTATTATAGTATATCTGTCTTTATCTCTGGTAATACTCTTTGTCTTGACATCTATTAGATCTAATGTTGATGTGACCACTCCAATCTCCTTACATTTACTATTTGCAGTACCATCATTTATTTTCAACATATCTGTATTGTTATATTTAAAGTTCATCTTTGTAGAGAAACTATATTGGGTCCTAATTTCTTATGTCTTCTGAGAATTTCTGATTACTGGCTGGAGTGTTTAATTTACTTACATTCAATCCAACTACTGACATGGTTGAGTTTAGAACAATAAGTTTATTAATGTTTTCTGTTGGTCCTGTCTGAGTTTTGTTTTATCTTTTTGATTCTCTGTTCCTGCTTTCTTACTTTATTTACTTTTTTAAGTTTAATTGAATCTTTTTGAGAATTCCTTTTTAATGGATTTTGGCTTTTCAGTTATGCCACTTTGTATTGTTTCAAAAGATTTCTTCCTGATATTGAAAAAAAAAAGTAAGTTATCTGCTCTTACCACTCCTAATCAGTGTCATACTAAAGTTCTGATCTAGTGTAAGAAGGCAAGAAAACGAAATAAAATGATGGATTGGCAAGAAATAAAACTCTTCTACTTATAAATGACATATTATCTAAGAAAATTCCATAATGTATAGAAATGTTCTACAAATTTTAATTTAGTTTAGAATATTTTAGGATACAGGTCAATTGTATTTGTATACACTAGAAAAGACTAATTGGAAATGGAATTAGAAAAACAGTGTCATCTATAGTACAATAAAAAAATATTCTGCTATAACTTTTCTCTAAGCATATATCCAAATATCTATGTTAAAACTAAACAGTGTCATCTATAGTAGAATAAAAAAATTGGTTATCTATAACCAAATATCTATGTTAAAACTAAAAAACACTGATGCAATAAATGAAAGAGTGCTTCCAGCTATGGATTTGGTTCCAATCCAATCTTTCCCACTTAACTTACTTTATGAATTTGAGCAGTCTCCTTAGGTGCATTGCATCCTGTTTGTTCAGGTGGAAAATGAGGCTAGTAATCATAACTACATAATGAGATAATGTAATACCATATGCTTCGCAGAGGGTATAATAAATGCTCAATAAATGTTAGCTCTCCACACTTCCATTAAAATACCTTTAAAATACCCAGAAAGTCAGTATTTTACTGATTTTGCCCCATATTATTCCCATAGGCTTTTTAAAAAAGTAAATTAAATATGTCCGGCTTTTATACATGTGGCAGTCATGACAAGGTACATGTGGGTCTCCCACTTCAGGGAGCACAGTTGGCTTCCAGCCCCGCTATTGCCTCTTGGGCTGCTCCGCCGCTTCCATGCTGAACCCCACACTTCCTGTAGCTACTGTCAGCCAATGACAAAGTGGAACTGCCTGAGATGCCGGAGGAAGGAATAAAGAGATGAGATGTATTAGAGTGGACATACATTATATGAGTCCCAGAACACTCACCAGAGGAACATATTCCCTAGGAAGGATTATTCTCCAAAACATCTTATGTTAATGTCTTAGGACAATGTCTTTGGTGGCCTTACTAAATTCAGCAATTACTGTCACAGACCTAGGTCATTAATATTCATAAGCGTGGTAAGTCTGCAAAATTAAACTAAAAGGTGATGCTTAACTGCTAGAAGCCTGAAGTCCACAATTACTGTAAAAACTGGAAATGTCAGAAAGGCATCAAAGGAAAGATGACCCTCCAAAAAAGGTGGAGAGATAGATGATAGAGCAGGGGTGATGCTTAACATCTCCAACCAGGAGAGGGCAAGAATGGCTGAGAGCAGCTGCCCCAATGAAGAGTCATGATGCTTTGTTCAGTTGCCAGAATTGATCCAGTTTTCAGATCCCAAATACATTCTAAAGAGGTGGATTATCCAGGTCACTCAGAAGAAGTACTCCGGAACACTACAGGTACACACGGTGATGATTTATGCCATCCTTCTCTGGGGGCCCTACAGCCATTTCCTTAGGTGACAGTGAACTAGGGAAAGGGGAGGCCCAAGCTATTTATTGCACACAGGTTCTGAGTTGACTGTGATACCTGGACACCCAAAGCATCGTATGGCTTCAGGTAATGAATGGAGCCCCGGCTAAGGTCTGGCACACAGTGGGCTCATGGTGTCTGTAAACTCACCCAGTGGTCATTTCCCCATCTCCGTATATACATAGTGATTGGAAAGAATATCCTTGGCAGTTGGAGTAACTCCTGTATTTGTTTCTTGGTCTCTGAGGAAGTGCCACCATGGGGAAGGACAAATGGAAACGCAGGAAACTCAGTACAGACAAAACAGGGAAGAGTTGTTCCTCTCATATCTCTTTTTTAATTGCCAGTCTTCCCTGCAGGAACTGGATGGACTCTGGAGAATGACAACAGGCTACTCCAAGTTTAACCATGTGGTAGTCCCAGTCACAGCCAGAGTACCTTAATAAGGCCTCAGGTCCATGGTACGTGCTCACCAACATGGCGAATGTACCTTTTCTATACAGATTAGAAAAGAAGATCAGAAACAGCTCACACTCGTGTGGAAGAGACTACAAAGATCAGAAACAGCTCACACTCGTGTGGAAGAGACTACAATATTCATGTATTGTTTGACCTGAGGGCTGTATTAACTCAGCCCCACTCTGCCATGATGGTAGTAGAGTGATTTTGATCACCTGAACCCACTGAACATCAAACTCATCTTTTGCATCAATGGCATCCTACTCACTGGCCACGAGAAGTAAGAGGTGGCTAGAGAGCTGGAGGCCTGTGTGAAACACTCGTGCTTTAAAAGGCAAAAGATCAGCTACCTGCCTCTTCTGTGAGGTTAAGGGATCCACTGGTTAGGTTCCTGCTGGAATACTCCCTCCAAAGCAAAAGAGAAATCGCCGCATCTAATATCCCATCTAAAAGAAGCAATCATAGTGCCTGGTAGGCATCTTTGAGTTCTAGCAGCAACTCAGGTCACACCTAAGAATACTGTTCCAGTCCACAAATTGGGCAATACGATGGTTACAGGCTTTGCACGGTACTGGAAACTCTATAGCAGATGCAGGCCATGATGCCAGTCTGCCTCCCATGAAAGATGAGGGGGAAGGAAAGATCAGTTAGGAAGAGTGTCAGACTGCAGTGCTGGCCAGCACAAGTCTCAACCAGCCCAACAGGGGGCTCTGAGGTATATTACCTATTTGAAAAGTTCCACAATGATCAAAGACAGTCAGGGCAACTGCCTGTGCTCATTCATTGGTGAAGGGCTTCCTAGGAAAAGTGTGGGCTCCTCTACTCTACTGAGCAACCAGAGGCTCTGCACTCAGGCTACCCCTAACTCCCTAGCTGTGCCCCTCTCAGCTAATCTGAAAGTTCTTCCTTAAAGAGAAATCTAAAGAGCTGCCATACCTACATGGGGGAGAATTTTCTCTCTGCTTTCTGCCAAGAAGCTGGTGTGTGTGTGTGTGTGAGCACATAGCAAAGATTTACTTAATTCCTTAACAAGGAAACCAGCATGATGACAATGATAATTCAAAGAAGGAGAAGAAAAAACTATGATAGTTATATAATCGGCGAACAAAAAGAATGCTGGAATAAGACGGCAAGTTAGATTGAACCTGGTCCATGCCCTATAAAACAATAAAATTATTGGATTTTACATTTAAAATGTAAAAATGTATTCCTAAAATTATAGGATTTACATTTTCTACTTAACAGAAATAAATCATAACATAATGATTACGTTCACATTAACTTTATGGAGTGTCACCTTAATCAATAGTACTTAAACACTTACTAAAAACAGTAAAGGGGTTACTAAGCCCCCTAAAACAAGTTTTCTCAGCTGGGAGTGTTTTTGGTTGTTTCACAATGTCTAGAGAGTGGGGAGAAGAGGGGTGCTGCGGTGTGTGGCGGGTCGGTGCCAGGGATCCTGCTGAATAGTCTTGCTATGCATGGGACAGCCTTCCACAATTACCTGGGCTAAGACGTCAAGAGTGCCAAGACTGAAAATCATGTACAAATAACACTTTAGATGGCTTCTAAGACATAGAAAGGGGATAGGAAGAAGATTTTGAATGTCTCTTAACCACCTTAATTGCAAATTTGGGATAATGAAAGAAGCAACTCCTTGAAGTTTGAGAGAGAATTAAATGAGACAATTGTGGGAGGCTGGACATAGTTGCTCACACCTGTTATCCCAGCACTCGAGGAGGCCACAGTGGGTGGATTGCTTCCACTCAGGAGTTTGAGACCAGCCGACCCAGAGTGAGACCCCCATCTCTAAAAATAGCCGGGTGTTGTGGCAAGCACTTGTAGTCCCAGGTACTCAGGAGGCTGAGGCAAGAGGATCACTTGTGCCCAAGAGTCTGAAGTTGCTGTGAGCACTCTACCATGGCACTCTACCCAGGGTGACAAAGTGAGACTGTCTCAAAAAAAAGAAGAAGAAGACAATTGTGAGTCTGAAGTTGCTGTGAGCTATGATGCCATGGCACTCTACCCAGGGTGACAAAGTGATACTGTATCAAAAAAAAAAAAAAAAGGGAAGACAATTGTGGTGGTTTGTCTTTTTATAAAGATGGACACTAAAGTATATATCCCATCCCACATACTCGTCTCCTTCCAGTGTAACACTGACACTCCTGAATTGAGGGTTGGAGAATGTGTTCCCCCACCCCACTCGAGCCTGGAGGGACCTTTGTAATGCCTCTGTCAGTTGATCACAGAGAGAGTGGCTTCACGACTTTGGAGGCTGGAAGCAATACAGATTTCCCCCAGTGCTATTTCTTGGGACATCACCTGAACCAACACAGAACTAGTCTGGTCTTGCTAGAGAAACCCCAGCAAGGAATTACACAGAGGCAGGAGAGGTGCACAACGGTCCATCCAGCCTGTCCAGTCTTACCAGCTCAGACATCAGACGGGGAGCAAAGAAGGTCCTCAGATGTCCCCAGGCACCACTAACTGCAACCTCATGTGAAAACAAAACTCCAGCTAGAGCCACCCAACTGAGCAGCCCCCGAATTGCTGGCCCACAGTCACCATGGGAGACAGATGATACATGATGGTCATGGTTTTAAGGGCCTACATTTTAAAGTGACGTATTTTACAGCAACACTAGAACAATAATACACAGGCGGTCCTTAGCGCAATACTTGGCAAGTACTTTAGTTGGTCAGTTTGGGGTGGGGGTAGTTTTAGTATTCTTAAGTAGAAGTTAATTAGTATTTTTATTATGAGGCCATGCGCTGGAAGGCAAACCTTCCATTGACAGGTCTCAAGCACGGAGATGTAGTTTTCTATCCAAAGCACCAGGGGGAGCCAGCCCCTAATTTTTCACTGACCCTTTCAGAGGGTGAATTTGACAAAATAGAAAAAAGGCTTTAGAAAGAAGACCATGGAATACAGAAGGAAGACGTGTTAGGGAATGCTCCATAAATAATTCCTAAAAGACAAAAAAGATTATTTTGGTGAAAAATTCTGCCCTACGCAGGATATGCAGAGAATAGATAAGAAAATCCTATTTTTTTGTTTTTTATTTTTTTTTATTTTTTCGAGGCAGAGCCTCAAGCTGTCACCCTTGTTTTGCTTTTTAAATGCAATAGAGCAGGTTATCTTTTCTTTAATCCCCGAAAAGGAGAAAAGATCTGCAAACCTATGATTTTCCAACAATGCTGCACCTAATCTCTGCCATTATCTAGAAACACTGTGTTAGTAGCTTACCTCCGTTTCTGACAGTAAGAAGGTATTTCTGAATACTGATTTATAGGACTCAGATAACATTTGTACCACTCTTTCAGCTTAAATTTTGTTTAAGTTTCTATGTTTTCTACTTCGTTGTTTCATAAATTCAGGATGAATGTTTTAGTAACTGTGAAATGGGCCATGATTCCAATTGCAGAAAATCTGGAAACAAAATTTCTTAAAATGAATTGCCAGAACCAAATACACCTCCTCCTTTTCTGACAAACTCAAAGTAAGCTTTACCCATCATCATTCATAGTGAGCTGGGAAGGCTGGTGGCCTACATGGTCTCCCCGTGTCTGTGAAACTCTTGAAGGCTACCACCCTGAGAAGGCTTGAAGATGCTGGGGCTTGAATAGAGCAGGGGTTTCAAGAATAAAAAAGGTTTGTGTTTAGCCTGTCTGACTAGACGGGTATACTGTGGGGTCAAGGCTTTGCTGCCTAGAAGCGTATAAATTAAGGGAAAAAAGGAGGGGAAGCTTGAACTCTGAAGAGCTGGTCCTTAGAAGGTTTCCTACAACCTTGACTGAACCCTCAGCCATAGTGACCTGCTCTCCTGCTGATTAGAAAGTAAGGTTTGATCCACTCATCCTTCTCTGTCTATGCTAGGATGAAAACAAACCCACGCCAAACACCATGGCCTGGAGTCACAGACTCACGTTCCTACCTATCGCATGTCTATCAGTAGTAAGACTGAGTCTCATGTTTAAATTATGGCACTGTCTCATCAGGATGTACACATAACATTTTTTGTGACACACTAGTAATAGCCAAGGCTGTTTCCTTTGATTTAAGTGCATTCTGTAGACTGTGAGAGCCCCAGAACATCTCCAATCTCTCCCAGCTACTTCTGGGAGTTCCCCAGGAGAGCCATGCAGATGCTCCTAAGAAGCCCTCGTGGCTCCCAGAAACAGCCTGTCAGTCTGTCAGTCTGCAGTAGCAATGACGACGAGCCCACTGCGCACACTGCAGGGTCTTTGGCTGTGTGCCAGGTCACTGGCACCGACAGCAGAATTTTCAGTTGCTGCCGAATGTGCCTGAGCACACCCCACAAGTGACTGCTCCTTTGTCCATGCTCTCAGTAGCCCGCCAGTACAGTGGCCGGGCTGTGTAGGGCAGGGGGAGCTTCCTGAGTCCTTACATCTGTTATCCTCATTCCCAGGTCACCTTTTCCAAGGGCTCATCTCCTTAAAGGTCCCTTCTCAAGTCTGTGAGTGGCTGGTCAGACATACCGTGCCTGTCCTCCGGCCTCCCCTAAAATGGTAACGGTCCATATTCTGTGGCCCAAGTCTGTGCACTGTACCTGGGGATGGCTTCCTCCTCCCAAGCCATTCACAGCGAGCCCACCTGATTTTCCCTGCCCCCCAGATAGGCCCAGACACATCTGATCTTACGATGGACACTTAGCATCTTGACACCTGTGAAAGACTCTGAATACTACCTTTGGGGGAGGTAATACTTTTTTTTTTTTGAGGTAATAATTCTTTTTTTGGTCAATATGTGGGTATATATGATTAGGTTACATAAATTGCTTTTGTAAGGTTAAAGTCCGTATTTTGTTTATATCCCCCACCCAGGAAATGTGCCATATACCAATGTTACTTACTTATTGAGTGGGAATTTCCCCTCCTTCCCTCCCCTCATTTGAATTTAATTACATGTGATGATTATTCTTCCATTCTTGTGATATTTTGCCTAGAATATTCTCCAAATCTGTCCCTGTTGTTACCAAAGATAATTTGACATGGATGAAGTCAGGATTTAGAATCTTTAAGCAGAGTAGTACTTTTTCAAATGGGCGTGTTTCCAAGGATGGAATCTCTAGATAGAGTTTTCCCAGTATGACAGCCCTTCTTGGGAAGAGGCATCTTACTGAGATCAGGAAGGATATTCAAAGCAGAAGCACAGCGCCCAGGCTCTGCCCCTTTCCTTAACAAAGAAGCATATTCCACAGCCGCCCCCCCCCCCCGCCCACATTAGAGTGTCCTCAGAGGCGGCCCACTCCATCTCTTTCTGTACATCTAGACCACGCAGCTCCCTAAGCTCTGCCTCTTCTTGTAATTTTGCAACACAAAGCCTTGCAAAGTTATTCCATCACAGGGGAACTTTTCGACCAAACAGAGGGTGCTAACGAGCTGGATTAGAAACCAACCTCCTGGAGGAGTCCCTGGAGGAACTCAAGGACACCACATCATTTTTCCTTTCCTGACTCCTTTTCTCACAGTCTTTTCCTCCTCTCTTTACAACCCTGATCAAACTTTGCTTCGCGCTAGTTTGGTAAAGTGGAGCATGTGTCTATCAGTTTTTCATGAAATTTTCCCAAACGTCCCTTTCAAATGTTAATGGTGAGAGAAGATCGGCTGGGTTAGGGGAGAGTCATTCACTATCTATCCTCTGTTGCTTGCAAGTTCAAATGTCTGACCGTGGGACGAGGAGGAGGAGGAGCTGAGCGTGGAGGTGTTCCTAGAAGAATCTGTCCTCTGGTTGTAATTAGGAGGAGACATGGGGGAGGTTTGCTAGACCATTTGTGAATGCTGACTAAGGACTAATGTAGCCATAGCAAACAAAGCACTCAAGTGACTTTATTTGCAACCAGGACACCTGTTTGTCTCATGCTATTCCAACAGTGGTCATCTCAGCGTCTTTACAGAACAAGGTATCAATAAAAAGAAGGGATCAGAACAGAAGATTGCATCCAATCCAGCACCCCACAAATGTGTCTGTTCTCTGTCTCCCAGGAACAGACACATTTTAATTAATAATAAATAAATAATAAATAAAAGGTCAGTACTTGAAAGAGGAAAAATAAAATTCAAGAACTCTGGAACTGAAATATACCTTAGAGGCTGTTATGGTCTGAATTGTATCTCCTCCAAAATTCACATGTTGAAGTCCTAACCTCCAGTACCGCAGAAAGTGACTGAATTTGGAAATAGGGTCTTTAAAGAGGTAATTAAGATAAAATAAGGGCGTATGGGTAGACCCCAATCCAATCCGAGTATTGTCCCTGTAAGAAGAAGAAATTAGGACAGAGACACACATGGAGGAAAAGACCACGTGAAGATACAAGCAGCAGATTGCCATCTACAGGCCAAGGACAGAGTCTCCAAAGAAACCAACCCTGCCACAGCCTTGATCTTACATCTTGATCTTGGACTTCCAGCCTGTAGAACTGGAGAAAAGGCATTTCTATTGTCTAAATCTCTCAGTGTGTAGTACTTTGTTATGGCCAGCAGACATGGACCTACGCCTTTCACTTTATGCCTGATGAATCTGACTGCAGAATCACACAGCTTGTATCAGTGCTAAATTCAAGACTCAAAAGTCCTCATTCTCAGCCCACATTTAATACCCATGGATTTGACTTACATAGGTTTCCAGAAAGGAAAAAGAAGGATAAATTAATCATGTGGATGGAATGGATGGGAAAATGATTCTTGATTCCGTAGCTTCTTATAAAATCCTGTGACTCTTAGGTTGCCTTATTCTGAATGACTTTGGCTATTTAGCATTCTTATTCCATTCTCCTGGGGAAAATGACGGGTTGCAGACATTCCAAAGTGACATCAGCATGATTTTTTTATTTTGTTGTTTGGGATTCATTGAGGGTACAAAGAATTAGGATACACTGATTGCATTAGTTTGGTAAAGTCCCTCTTACAATTGTGTCCCATCCCTAAGAGGTGTGCCATACACGGTGACCCCCAGCCCCCTCCATCCTCCCTTCTCCCTGCTCCCTCATTCCCCTATCCCCCACCTTTTATTAGATCATCTACTGTCTTCATATTAGAATTGAATACATTGGATTCTTGCTTCTCCATTCTTTTTTTTTTTTTTTTTTTGAGACAAAGCCTCAAGCTGTCACCCTGGGTAGAGTGTCGTGGCATCACAGATCACAGCAACCTCCAATTGCTGGGCTCAAGCGAGTCTCCTGCCTCTGCCTCCCAAGTAGCTGGGACTACAGGCGCCCACCACAACGGCTGGCTATTTTTGTTTTGGTTGCAGCCGTCATTGTTGGTTGGCGGGCCCAGGCTGGATTTGACCCTGCCAGCTCAGGTTTACATGGCTGGCGCCTTAGCCCGCTGAGCCACAGGCACCGAGCCTGCTTCTCCATTCTTGTGATGCTTTACTAAGAATGTGTTCTAATGCTATACAGCATGATTTTTAAGTGTGTGAAATCGAGTTGGACTAATGACCCTAAACTTATCCAAGATGGTCTTAACTCTTTCTTTTGGTGTTTACACCTCTAATTTGTTCATTCTTTTCCAGAGCCTCCTTTGATAAGAACAATCCAGGATAGTTGAGAAATTCGTGAGAGGTGTGTATGTGTGTGTGTGTGTGTGTTAAATATTTATAATTGAATTTTTAATTTTAGTTTCTGGGGTTTTTTCATTTGCTTTTTTTTTTTTTAAGCACATGTTTTTTCTAGAGGATTTTTGTTTTCTCTTCTGTTTTCTTTTTCAAGCCCTCAGCCTCAGAATGTCAAACTAATTCTCTCAGTCCTCTGTTAGTCTCAGATGACAAGTTCTTAACAGCATAGCTCTGTTAATTCTAGGAAGCCTTAAGACCCATTGTCTCGTGGTTTTCCTGTTCCTGCTACAATCTCATTGTTGTCATAGCCCAAGGTGTCCTAAATCTCTGACTTCCCTCCTTGAGTGGTTGTCTTCCATTTATTTTACTTAGAGATAAGTCTAAGCTTTTGAATCTGAATGAGGCATGGCTAACTGAGCTTAGCAGTTGGGAAGTACTTATTTGTAGATAATCCTGATGTCACAAAGGAAAAGGAAAATGCCTAGAGACTATTTTAGCCATCTCCAGAATATCCATCATGTTCTCCACGACTCTATGGATGAAATTCAGGCTTCTCCACTTTCTTTCCATGGATTCATGGAATTGACACAGTGTCAGGTATTGTGCTATGAACCTGGTTGTTTGTGATCTAAGTTCTGCCTGTTAGATACCAACTTATGCAACGGAAAACAACTGTCCAGCCTACACGTACTGTCTGTGATGGTTCTGCTTGTGAATGCCACAAACCACAACTCCGGTAGCTGTGAAAATGGTGCTTTACCCTCACTCTTAGTAAATGAGGAAAAACTAAAACAGGCTTGATTCATAAGGACTAGTAACACAAAGGCAGTGCTCACTTAAAAACAGAATTCAGAACAAAACATTCTGATCCAGGCTTTTGTGTTGGCACCATAAAATAGGTTCACTGCCAAGAAGGATGCATTATGGAACAAAATACTAGGTTTAATTGGTGGGTTCTTTATTGTTTTTCCTTTTAAACAAATCTTTAGAGCATGCTGTAAGTCTGACTCCTGAAAATTTTTCTCAGTTATGTGGTTACCAGCAGGTAATATTATTAATTTAAATAACAACATTAAGCCTTTCAAATCAGCTATTACGAATAATGAACAAATGTATTTTTTTTTCAGTTAGGAATAATGACTCTTGATCCTGAATTTTGTTTACACTACGTATACCCTAACGGTCTCCTTTTGCTAATTCTTTATTAATCCATGGCTTCCTGCCCAGTAAGGCGAGGTTATAAATTAAAGGAATAAAATGCCTTCTTCGGGTCTTATTAATAACAGGCCCTGAGGGAAAGACAGGCAAAGTTCTTGTTGCTTCTATTTGCAACCACTAAACCACTTTTAAAGAAGTTTCTTAAATGCATGGCTCAACCTTTTGGAACTCTGGAGAGCATTCAGGGAACGAGAGCACAAGTGATAAATAATTTGGAAATGAAGATCAAAAAGAAAGCATTAGGAGAACTGGGAATGTTTAGTCTAGAGAAAAGGAGAAGAAGTAGAGACATACTTTTCCTAACTGTCATAAATAGGACGAAAGCAATTCTTCTTTTTCACCAAAGGGAAAGAAATAAGAACAAGTAAATGTAGGCAGAAGCAAGAGATTTGACTTTCACGAAAATAATTTCTTGGTGTTTTTTTTTTTTTAATAATGGAATGCTTAGCATTATCCTAGAATAACTTCAGAAAGCTGTTCCACAGTTCAGTCTGGAGATTAAGAATGTAGCAGTATCCATTAAGGGGAGCAGAGAATTAATGTTACCCACACAATACAGAGTTAGGAATACTTTCCATTGGTAATTAAAGCAGTGATGATGTTATACTTCTTTTTTTGTTTTTTTTTTTTTTGAGACAGAGCCTCAAGCTGTAGCCCTGGGTAGAGTGTCGTGGCATTACAGCTCACAGCAACCTCCAATTCCTGGGCTCAAGCGAGTCTCCTGCCTCTGCTTCCCAAGTAGCTGGGACCACAGGCACCCGCCACAACGCCCGGCCATTTTTGTCTGGGTTGCAGCTGTCATTGTTGGTTGGTGGGCCCAGGCTGGATTCGAACCTGCCAACTCAGGTTTACATGGCTGGCGCCTTAGCCCGCTGAGCCATGGGCACCGAGCCGATGTTCTACTTCTAACAGGGATTTAGCACTCATCACACATGGGTCAAATGCCTTTCCTCATCATGCAGTGCAGCACTGATGATCACTAACACAGTGTGTTCCCTACATGGGCACTGTTCTAAGTCCTTTATACACACGTTAACCCTTACAACAGCCATATGAAGTAGAAGATATTCTTCCCCTCTTTTGTAAATGTGGAAACCAAGGCCCAAAATAAAAAAGCTGAATTATTTCTCCAAAATCACACATTGAGGTTACAAATAAATGAACTAGAATTTGAACATGTGTCCTTGAGAAGCCAACACCAAGATAAGTTTAGACATGCAAGGGATTCCTTGGGAGCAATAACTACAGAGGGAAAAGGAGGCAGAAATAGAAGGAATGGGCAGAGAAAGGCTTCAGATGGAGAGGCAGGTGTGAAATCCGAGAAAGGAGAGAGGGAAGGAAGGGTGAGGAGAGCTTCTGACACTGGACAGATCTGAGGCCATCTTGGCCAAGACAGTGAGTGGGAAGGTCACTGTGTGGAGGAAACTGGCCTGGAGCGCGGACCCTGGGTTACTGTGCCCATGTTGCTAAGTCACTGGCTGGAAAAGGTCTAGAAGGATGACCTGCCATGAACGTGTGGGGTATCCAAAGCAGCAACTGGGGTCTCTGCCCCTGTAGTAAGTTCTTTTGGTTGCAGCCATCAGGTTGGTTGCAGCCGTCATTGTTGTTTGGTGGGCCTGGGCTAGATTCGAACCCACTAGCTCAGGTGTATGTGGCTGGCACCTTAGCCGCTTGAGCCACAGGCACCGAGCCTGTAGTAAGTTCTTTTGAAGGGAGATCGGAGTGGAGCACAATAGAACCTGAGATATCTGGCATGCTCTTAATTGTTCCATTAGGTGTTTTATGTGGGCCTTGTACTTTATGTTAAGCAGGTCAAGGCCAGGTTCAAACCCACCACCTTTGGTGTGCAGGGCCAGTGCTCTAACCACTGACCTACAGGTGTCCAGCCAAGGCCTCAACTTTAAATAAGAGTGTGCAGTGAAGGATGTAACCTTGCCATAATGAAAGGCTTAGGTAGTAAAGGGACATATCATTACAAAACTCTAGGGGGCTCCATATACATAGGGTACATGGTTGGCAGTGTCCCTGAAGTCCAGCAAAGTCATGAGTGGTAGCAAAGAGCTGGATTGTTATCCTCCAATCCAAACATACTTGTAAGTTTTGCTCTGGGACACCTTCATGGCATAAACTCTCACAAAACTTTTCAACCAACATCTAAATATTTATTCAGCACTTACTAAAGACAAGGCACTATCTTAAATGCAATGGGAAATACTGTACTAAAATCTGAAAGCCCCAACCCTCCCGTTCAGTGGTTTACCCAGTAAGGAAGATGTCATTTGAGGATGAGAAAAAATGGCCGCATGAGGCACAGATATGGTGCTGCAGAATTTTAGGGAGGGGAGGACCTAATTCGGGTTGGAAAGATTAACATTTAATGAAGATAAAGAGCAATGTTATAGCTTCCTCAAATGCAAATACGGTACCTTGGAGGAATTTAATGTTTATTGCAAGAGGAGGAAGAAATATCAGCCTGGCACAGAAGTACGAAGCCAAAGAACATCATGATTCTCATAAGATATAAGAAATCTCTCTTTTAAAAACCCAGTGCTCAAAGGAGCTAGAAATCTATTAATCTGTACTATCATAAGAGAAAAACAGAGATTTACTTCTTCTCTCCATTCATTTTCCAAGGCTATTATAACAAAGTGCCACAGACTGGCACTTGTCTCATAGTCCTGGAGGCTGGAAGTCCAAGATCAAGGTGTGGGCAGGGCTGTGCTCCCCCCAGTGCCTATAGGGAAGGACCCGTCTTTGCCTCTCCCAGTCTGTGGCATTTCTAGCCTTATAGATGTATCACTCCAATCTTCGCCTCCATCTTTATGTGTGTTCCTCTCGTACGTCTGTATCTTCCCAGAACCGTGTTCTGTGTCTGTGGTTTTATACAGACAGCAGTCGGACTGGATTAAGAGCCCACCTTAATCCAGTGTAATTTGTCATAACTAATTCCAGCTGTAATGCCCTGTTTCTAAATAAGGTCCATTCTATGGGACTGGGACTTACAATTTCCACATATTTTTAGGGGGTGCACAATTGGACCCATAACATTATCCTATTAACTCAACCTTGCTACTTACTATTCTTTGCTGTCTTCTGAAATTTGATGTTACAGCTGCAGTAATGTGCTCCTCAGATTCCCTAGGTACTGAGATCCATGCAATGAAAAAGCTAACAGATCTACAAACTTACATCGCTAAAGTAGAATACATGTCTATACATTAAAATATAATACTGAGACCTCTGAATAAAGTCCTGGGAGAATAAATAAAAATATCTTTCAGGTATTTGACAAAGACAGACATCTTCATCTCTGTTTCGTGGTCTTCCTGAATCAGTATAGCCTCACCTTCAAACAAGCTGTGAAAGATTCCTATTCATTCGGAGCTTATGCTTCATGGAGACATTTCCAAGGAAAAAGTTGAAGTGTTAATTCCAGGCTCAGGCTCTTTCAGGTCACAAGCATCTATCTCTTCTTCCATGAGAAACAGAGACAACAAAATACCTGTCACTATCCTAGGCAGGTGGAGGAGAGGTACTGGGATAGTGTCTACACGCACCTACGGCCAAGCCACTGAACCATAAAATATGGAGTTGCCTATCTTAGGCAGACTGCATTTTACAAATATTTCCACAGAAAAACATATCCCATCTCACATGCTTTACTTAGAATGTGATATCAACACTCCTCCACGGAAAGCAGGGGTCTAAATCCCCTCTCTAGAATATGGACAAGGTTTAGTGACTGACTGATGGCTCATAAACAGAATGAACTAAAGTGACTTCCAAGCAAAACCAAGTGGCTTCCAAGACAAGGTTGTAAAAGTTTCTCCCTTGGTTCCCTCTCTCTCCTTTTGTTATTCTCTTCCAGTGCACTCGCTTCTGGAACCCAGGTGCAAGGAAACGCCGCACATGGGTATTGTCCGAACAGGCAACAACAGCTAGATTCTTGGCTAACAGATGAAATCCACCTCCAGACAAGGGGATTAATAGATCTTTAAACATGGATAAGAACTTAGAGGGTACCTAATTAACCCCTTTAATTTTACCAGCCATCAGAATGAAGTTATTTGCCCAAGACGAGGAGTTTGAGGCAGTCCTCAGTTTTGTACCTATCTACTCCCCCTCATCCCATGCATTGGTCTTTGGGAAATTGGTGGAAACAAACACCTTGAATTAAACAAACACCTAACTTTGGAGTTCAGATTGTAATATTGAGAACAGGGAGGTTTGGGGGGAGGTGGAAGGTTAGTGAGAGCTCAGACATGGGAAGGGAAACTTGCCAATATGACTACTTACCATTTGTTTTTGTAGTTGTGTCTAACCTTTCCCATTCACTTTGACCTCCTCCTAATTATACTTCAAGAAAGTGCCACATTTCATATTCACTGTGCCCAAACGCAGAAAAAAATGTGCAACTTCCTATCCATCCTTTGGTTTCCATACCCTACCTTTCCTTTCCTGTGTTGTTCTAATGACTCAGTGGGATCCTATTGGATCCAAATCTTGCTCTTCTTTTTCTTTTTTTTGAGACAGAGCCTCAAGCTGTCACCCTGGATAGAGTCCTGTGGCATCACAGCTCACAGCAACCTCCAATTCCTGGGCTCAAGTGAGTCTCCTGCCTCTGCCTCCCAAGTAGCTGGGATTACAGGTGCCCGCTACAATGCCCGGCCATTTTTTT
>CAUYON010050707.1:0-49371 GCA_963573935.1 Arctocebus calabarensis | reverse complement strand
GATGGGACAAAGGGTGAGATCACATGTGTGGTACATATTCGAAGGGTCAGGAGAAAACTTCTAAACAAGGATCAAAAATGTTTTCATATAGTAAACGAGAAAATATCATGAATGGTATGTCAATCAGGTTGATAAAAATATCTCAGATCACATGTGAAGCCCGCACACTGTACCCCATGGTTGAACTAATGTACACAGCTATGATTCAATAAAAATAAATAAATAAAGAAAGAAAGAAAGAAAAAAAAAAAAGAAGTGAGGAACAGGCATCAAGTCCTTCCTACTCTTGAGGATAGGAGTCTGTTCCTTTATAGTTCTCTCCGGATGTTTCTTTGTAACAATCCATTGATGGGTTAAATTACTTTTCTTTGAGGCCTCCAATGTGCTTTTCAAAGTGGGCTGGTCTATAAAATGAGGGATTGTGGATTCTCGTTCACAGGAAGGCAAGATTGTTCTAGGAAATGGATGCTCACCACTTCGAAATTCAGACCATAAACGGTTAGTGGGCATGTGATTGCTAAGACTTGTGGTTGCACTTGGCAGTGTGATGCATTTGACCTCAAACTTCAGTAAAGAGAAAGAAAATTGCAGCTCTCTTGGATACCTGAGTGGAGAAGGCAAGGTGGAGGCTGTGAAGCAGCCAGGGATCTGGGAGGGTGCTGTCCCCTGAGGAGACTGGAGGGCAATGAGAACCCTGTTGGGTTTTCTTCTGCAAGGACAGAAGTTGGTTTTTTTTGTTGTTGTTTTTGAGACAGAGTCTCATTACGTCACCCTCGGTAGAGTACTGTGGTGTCACAGCTCACAGCAACCTCAAACTCTTGGCCTTAAGTGATTCTCTTGCCTCAGTGTCCCAAGTAGCTTGGACTACAGGTGCCTGCCACAACACCTGGCTATTTTTTTGTTGTGTAGGTGGCCCAGGCTGGGTTCCAAACCACCACCCTTGGGTGCTTGTGGCTGGCGCTGCAACTGCTATGCTACAGGCACTGAGCTGAGGACAGAAGTCGATTTAAGAACTGTGTCACAGAGCAACAGAGTCAAATCCAGATTGCTTGTTTGACAATAGGATTTCCCTGAGTCCTTAGGTCCCCAAGAGGTGCCTCTGGACAATCATTGGGTGAAGGGAAAGCAGACAGATGGGGCTTTGGGTCCTGCCATCCACCTACTGAGCAGGTGACTTGTCCCTGTTACACCTACTGTAGTCCTGAGCCAGGTTTTGCTGTAGCTAAGAAAATAGTGTCTCCTTGTAAAGGCAGTTTGGAGTCTACTATTTTTATAGAAAATATATAGAGTAGCTTTGAGACTTATGATGTTTCCTGAAGCTTCAGAGCATGGTTAGATGAGCATCAGAGGGGTGCTGGAGGGGAGGGTCTACCTTAGGTCAGATATACCACAAGCCAAGAATCTGAGTGAAAAGATAGATTTATTTATTTATTTATTTATTTATTTTGAGACAGAGCCTCTAGCTGTCACCATGGATAGAGTCCTGTGGCATCACAGCTCACAGTAACCTCCAATTTCTAGGCTCACTCAAGTCTGCATCCACCTCCCAAGTAGCTGGGACTACAGGTGCCCGTCACAATGCCAGGCCATTTTTTTGTTTTTTGGTTGCAGTCGACATTGTTGTTTGGTGGGCCCAGGCTGGATTCGAACCTGCCAGCTCAGGTGTATGTGGCTGGCGCCTTAGCCCGTTGAGCCACAGGTGCCGAGCCTGAGTGAAAAGATTTTACAAGAAAGGTCTCTAGGGAATTAGTAAGAGGATTTGTAAGTATGGTGGGGCTGTGGATGAAGGAAGCAAGGCAGGAAAGAGAAAGAAGATAAGTGAGGCTGACATTTCAAGGGAAGTCTCTGCCTCAGCCTGATCCACAAGGAGCTCTGAAATGTATTTTGGCCTCTTCTAACCTAGCACCAGCCACCCATTAGTTACAGACCATCTTGGGAGGACATAAACTCTCAGACATTTCATCCTCCTTTTACAGATAAGCCATCTGCAGTAACATAGGGACAATCCTTTGCAGAAGGCCACAGTGGCAAACACAGCATCACAGCACACAGATACTGAGGGATGGGCACCCAGCATTGCCAAGAGGATTCAAGGTGACCTGGGTGAGAGTACCAAGAATGTCACTCTGGGCTACTTGAATTGACTTTAGTCTGAAAACAACTGCCCTACCTCTGCCAACTGTCTGTACTAACTCCATAATATTTTCCTGACCCTTAAGTCCTTTCTCCCCTTTCTTTCTTGTCCACATTTAACTCAAGGTCTCTAATTAACCTTTGTTTCTTGCAATTGATCATTCTGTTTCGTTTCTGTATCGGAGAAGCAGACCAGTATTGCAAAGAATGGGCCTTTGTAGGTGTGGGTCTGGCTGAGCAAGTCTGAAGTTCACAGGTCAGGCAGTCAAAAAGTTGTAAGGCCAGAGGATCATTAGTGATCCCACACACAGAACTGAAGTTTCTTGCGGATGGTTTCTGAATTCAGCTGAGGTCTAAGCCCTTTTAGAAAGTCCTTACAGCCAATTTGGTCAGGTCCATTAAGGATATCTTTTGATTAACTTGAAGTCAATTGATTAAGGTCTTAATTTCCTCTGCTGTAAAATCCTTTCCCAGCAGCACCTCAAGCAGAATTTGGTTGAGTCACAGGGGAACACATGTGTGTCTACTACAAGATGCTTGTGGGGTCCCTCTGACCTCTTTCTCTTGGAAAAGGACCTTTCTCATCTACCTTAATCAATACTTACTAAAAACTGAGCCCTGTAGTTCAATCTAATCAAATTGACATCACCTAAGCCATTGCATCCTTATATCTCCCTTCTACAACAACACATTTACTGATCAAGGGGCTGGCAATGATACCTCTCAAAGATCCAAAGTCATCCAAACCCATATACATCCCACACCTTGCTGAGTACCTCCTTCACATGCACAGCCCTGGGTCCAGATTCAAGGCATCTTAGCAGTACTTCTTACTTAGCAGATGTTAAGGCACATTGGCAATTCACTGTTCTGTGGAAAAGGTACAGCTGGTTAGAATGAGAATGATTAGAATTGAGTAGGCTCAGAATGGAGCCCACTCAAAGGAATTTATGAGAAGAGGTGGTCCAGATCCTGATCACTTTACTGTATTAACACTTCTCCCTTTAGCTCTCACCGATGCCCTCATTTATAAGTGGTTTCCTACAACAAACTGATAGGGCAGAAAACTGTTCTGGCATGATTCATGGGTGGGTCAGCTGAATAGGTTGGTTTTAATTGAAAGTGGATATTGAAATTAATTGAAAGTGTTGTGTAGGGAAATCCTTCTAGGAGGTCAGGTTGCACACAGTGTGTTGACTTGGTGTTGGACAAATGTCTATGTCTCCCAGCAATTCACATGTTGAAGCCCTGCTTCCCGATGTGACCATATTTGGAGATGAGACCTTCAGGAGATAATTAGGTTTAGATGAAGTCACAGGGTGGGGCTTTCATGCTGGGATTGGTGCTCTTACAGGAAGAGACAGAAGACGGCACGCTTGCGCGTTCTCTCTCTCTCTCTCTCTTTGGTATGTGAAGAAGAGGTCAAGTGAGGACACAGCAAGAAGATGGCCATCTACAAGCCATCAAGCCAGGAGCAGAGTCCTCATCAGAACCAGCCATGCTGGTACTCCGATTGTGGACTTTTAGCTACCAAAACTGTGAGAAAATAAAGCCACACAGCCCATGGTGTGTTTTTATGATGACCAAGTTGACCAATATGTTTGAGGTACAGAAACCGTGGCCTGGGTTATAGAACCAGGACAGCTCCTAGGGAGGGAGGATGGCCTGGTTCACTGATTATAGGCCGGGAAGAAGTATAAGATCAGGAGACAAGAACTCTGAGAAAGAGGCAGGTGATGAAAGCATGGTGGTGCACACACCATTTTATAATCTCCATGTTTCACATGCTGCTCACCTGAACACCCTTGAACACTAAGCAGATGAGTCTTGTCCTGGGACATCAGCTCTGTCCTCCATCCTCAGCTAGCCTAGTCCCCAGCATTTGTTAAATGAGACTTAGAACAGCTACGTATGTGGTGTACACTTACCAGGCCTTTCCAGGTTCCACTACTGTCAGATGCAGAGACCACCACTGAGCCCTCAGTACAGCACCATCCCAGGAAGGGGGCAACGTGCCACCTGGTGGGCACCATTCCAGTCTGCCTCAGTTCCTGGGAGACCCGCTTGGTACTAGGGAGGTATCCCAATGGACACAAGACCATTGCACCCAGAAGATGTAACTTATCCTTCTTTGCTCAGAGCTGAGCAGCCTAATGAAAACGGAGGGTATTTTTACTGCTTTTTATTATAAAATAGCTTTGTGTTAAGTGGTTTTCTCCAGTGATACACTAGTTTTAGTGTTCTGAGCCTGTTTAAGGTAGGCTAAACTCTGATATTCTGTAGGCTAGGTGTACTGGCCTTCAAGAATATCATCACAAAGAACACTCAGGAGGGACGTCCTAGGTAGGGTTGGGCAGAAGACTCTGCATCCTTGTAGACTGTCAAATCTGGAATTACCTTATTTGCAGTTAAGAGGGGTGAGTGTTGAAATGATACACCCAAGTCACACAGCTAATTTCTTCCAGAGCTTGGAAATCAAGCAAATAGTGTCTAACTTCTGTGCAGGATCGTCACAAGTCCAATCCTGTGTGATTCTCATAACTACTTGTCTGGTAGCTGTTGTTATCGCCATTTTTTCAGATGGGAAAACTGTGGCTCATACTTGTCATAATTGATGAACATTTTCAAAGCTCCTTAAAGTTCACAAAACACACTTCATTTTGCCTTCACCACATCCCTATGAGTGGGGTGGCCCCCCAAAAGGACCTTTGATTTTTGTTGATTTCTTTAGAATATAGACATTTTGGGGTCCCTGATAATGTTTGCTTCCTGAAATTGGGGAACATTATTTATCTTTTAGAAAATTGTTACTGAGTCCCTTTAGTTACCTATCAGTAAACAGATGCCACTTATTATTTTGCTGAACTGAGTGTTTGGCTTTCTGACACTGGAGAAAACCACTTAACACAGAAAGTTACATCTTTCTCCTGACTAGTGCTTGAAGAATTAGTCCACCTGTACAGTATTTATACTGTACCTTTGTTGTGCTCAACAAGTGCCCTGTCTGTCCCTATAATCAGACTGCCCTGTGGATGCAAGGGAGCCCAGGATGTTTCCTGGAGAAATGGAACAGCCCAGCGCCTCTGCTATGCTTTCCTCATTTGGGGTCAGAAAAGAAGCCAGCTTATTCTATATGTGGACAGGGATCAGGCAAGGGACCTTTCTTTGTGTCATCTAAGGATCAGTCATCTGGTCTCTGATGGAGAGGGTTGTCCCACTGGGGGCTGAATGCTTCCTCCACTTGGAAAACTGGCAGCTACAAAACAGAAATCTGAGACAGGGTTACCATTAGTGAGACCCAAGAACAATCTTGGAAGCAACGTGAGCCCCTTTTTGTTTTATTCTTTCTTATTCCTCACACACCAGGTCCCTGCAACACTGAGATATTTGGGGGTGACAATGAGGGAAAATACTTTATCTGTGCTTAGAAGAAACCCCAGTGCCCTCTGTTTAAAAAAAAAAAAAGAAAAAAGAAAGCCTGCAGCCAGAATGGATTGGTAGAGTCTATAAACTGTGCTTGGGCTGTCATGGAAATTTGGGAGAGAGGGAGATCCTAGGAGAAAAACTAATCTGTTAATCTCTACTCATGGGGGGTGGGTATTTTTCTTATTTGACTGTTAAAGGAAATATGTCTTATTTCCCAAGATAGTGAGTGAAGTGGTACAAACCAATGACATTTTTGAGTTAGGAACAACAATGCTTATTGCATTGCAACTATTTTTTTTTACATTTATTAGCTCATTTAAGCCTCATAACAATCCTATGAGGAAACTGAGGTATAAAGGAATTAAACCATTTGCTATGAGTTGCGAGTGATCAAGGTGGAGATCAATCGCATAGATAATTATTTCCTTCTTTGACTCATGAAAAGTCTGAGACCCAGCCTACTGGGATAAATTACTGGCAGAGAGGTGGGATTGAGGGGCTGACAGTGACTTCAGATCTGTTCCCTTTTCTTCTCTTCTGTATGATAAAAGGTGTAGGTGGAATCAGGTTCTTTTGATCCCTTTTCTAGGTCCACTTTGTTGTTAGAGTTTCTTTGTTTTCTGCATGTGTTCATCCCGGTTACCCTCCCATGCCATGGAATACAAACCACACACAAGTGCACACGTGTAAACCCACACATCTACATCTACAGATGTGAGCCTTCCACATACACTTACACATGCACATGTGTTCCCTCATACATGACAGGATGCATGTACACACATACATAGGCATGAACCCCCACATGTACTCACACATATGCACACACATGCATACACACATACATATGTGCACACACACATCTCCTTTCCGTGTTGAAATATTACTGCTTGGGCAGTGACGTGGAAGATTGGCTCACTAGCATTGTGGCTGATTTTGTTGGTTATAGAGGATTTTGAAAGGTTTGAAGGGATATTGTTGGTAACAAATAGACATTTTTAAAATGTCAAGTCACTCTTGAAATGGATATTCCTCCCTTAATAGACATATGCTGATCGCTTAAATGCTACAAGACAGGCTTCCAGCTCTTGCACTAGACATTTCAAAATGCTGACAAGGGCTGACATCTCCCACAGAGACAATACTCCAGTGACAGGATTTTCATGTAAATTATATGGAATTAGATGATGGGCAGGAGGAGAGACGCTATAACTCAGAAATAAAACCAATCTACCCAATAAATTTCAGAGTTGGTGTGGCGTGAAGCCTGGTTCTGGCTGCAGTGGGGTAGGTAAGGACTCGGACCTCTGTTCCGGGCTTGTAAAGGGATGGTGTGAGGGTTAGCGATGTAACTGCAGGGGCTTACCTAGTGCAGAACATATAGTTGGAGCTCAAAAAATGATAGCCAAAGTTACCACTATCTCTGCTATTTAAAATCAAATAAAAATGATACACTTGGCCACGGGCAATTATTTGCAAGCATCTTGGGACTATGAGAAGATCCCTGCTTGATATCTTTGATCCTTCCCGGAGTTCAATCCAACTAGTGTCTGTTTAGCACTTTCAATGTCAATAGGCAGAGTGTGAGGCCCAGCTTCCTACTCACATCCAGGGAGTCACATTTTATAAGAGGAGACCCCCCCCTTTGCTGCCATGTTGGTGTGTGAAATACAAAAATGTGTCCTCTGGTCATTGAAGTCTCTACTGGGTTATGGAGGGCCCAGTGTTGTCCTTACTTTGCTGTATTTTCACTTACCCCATGAGTCCTGGAGGAGAAGAGTCAAGAATGTAGGAATCACATACTGTTTGGGTTTTGAGTGGAGATTCTCAGACCCAACTACACATCAGGATCACCTGGGGAGGCTTTAAACCCCCCACAGCCCACTCTGTGTCCCAGACCAGTTCTGTTTGCATGTCCTGGTTGGCACCAGGGTGGCAGTTGTGAGTCAGGCTTGAGAACCATGAGCTTGTGAGCTATATGGATTCCATGTCACACCATTTCAACCACCTCAGTGCCCCAAATTTGAGTGATTTAGAGAAGCATCTGAAGTGTTTGTTAAAAATACTAATTTCTACAACTTGAACTTTACCTTAGGATTGAAAACGTAGTAATCTAAACATTTACATCCTCGTATTAATTTGAAATAAAAATAAACCCAAAACCCCACTGATTCCAGGGGCCTTCCCTGGAGATGATGGTCGTTTCTTTGCACCTGAGATTCTGAGGTTTCAACACTTTAAATTTAGGTGATTCTTTTGTTGTGTCAGAATCAGCCTGGACTAAAGGCTTTGATGTACTTTAGCAGCAAACACCCCTTTGGAGACTTGCCACAACTGATAGTTTACTTACTGCTTAAGTGGTAGGATTGTGGATTGTCTTTTGAAGAAGGAGTCTTGGGAATTACCAAGTTCTATATTCATATTTTATATGTGAGGGAACTGAGGCTCAGAGGGGTGTGATTTCTCCAAGGTCACATAGGGAATTAGATCAAGAGCAGACTGGGAAGTCAGACCTTGTGCTCTCCTCTGTGCTTCTCCCCTGGGGTGGGACCAGCTCTGCAAACTGAGAGGTCAGTGTTTCTGAGCTGGCAGCCAAATTTGCTTTCCCCTCAATATATCCTTGTGACAAGGTGGTTGGTGCTAAACAAGGCCCCTGGAGATGCATAGAGCAGTGTTCCCCCCTGCACCACACCTCATGGCCCAGGCTAATCCATTCTGGTGGACAGCTCACCTCTGCTGAAGCACCCGAAAACTTTCATCTTCATTATTAACTCATTAATCACCATAGCCAGTGACAGCATCTTGAGGCCCCAAGGAGAGACAGCTAAGAAGGGAAATGCTGGTATTGGTTCCCATGTGCTTTAATAAATTCAGACTCACAGATCTTTGGGAGTCTCATGGCTAGTTATTAGGACTGTAATCTAGGGAACATCTGCCCTGATGGCATAGTGAACCTTCACAATGCTCTTTGAGGAAGGAAAGGTTTGGATAATTAGTGCTTTTGACCAAAAGAGAGCTAAGCAGAGGAAGGTGTCATAAGGTAAGAGGTCCTGGGTGAAGGGCATTAAAAGATCACTCTGGAATAGAGAGTTCCAGTATTAAGTCTGATGCTTCAAGTCTCTGGACCCCAGTTTCTCCTTTCAAAAAACTGGTCTATTATTTGTGGGGATGATGGAGCCAATGAGGAGAAAGAACTGAACATGCGTCTTGCTCAGAAGAGGCTGTCCCCAGGCTCAACCAGGTCATGGACCTATGACTTGGCACCCTGCTCAAATGGTATTTATTGAATATATATAACAATTATTAAAAATAGAGTTATAAATGATGACAGTTATTAAGCAATAACAGGAAAAGGCTGAGTCTTCCATCAAAGAAGATGGGGAGAAAGGCCTGCCTGAATGGTGCTCTGGTTCTCTGTCAGGGCCTCTGGAAATTCAGCTTCATGCTGACCGGAGGTCTCACTCTACAGAGCAAATGCTCTGGGGTCTCAACTTTATTCTCCTGCAAAGACAATTTGGTGGCCACCTGTGCTTTTAGGCTTTTTGTGGGTGATCCACTTGATGTTTGTCTTCTAAATGTCTAATAAGTATACAGGTGTATCCTCTTTTATTGCACTGTGCTTTACCATGCTGCACAGATGTTATGGCAACCCTGGGTTGAGCAAGTCTATCAACCCAGGACCAATTTTCCTAACAGTATGTGCTCACTGAGTGCCACATTTTGTTAAAGCCCACAATATTTAAAAGTTTTTAAAAGTGTTCAATCTACACCCACAGAAGGCAATGAAATCCCCAAATGTTACATGTGTTCTGATCGATGCACCTACTATTTATTCCCTCATCTCTCTTCTCCTTGGGCCTCTCTTTTCCCTGACACACAACAATATTGAAATTAGATCAGTGAATAATCCTCCAATGTGTTTAGCTGAAAGAAAAATCACATAGCTCTCATTTTAAATCAAAATCTTGAAATGTTTAAGCTTAGTGAGGAAGGTACATCTAAAGTAGAGACAGACTAAAAGCTGGGCCTTTTATGCCAAATGGTTAGCCAGGTTGTGAAAGCAAAAGACAAGTTCTTGAAGAAAATTAAAAATTCTACTCCAATGAACATACAAATGATAAAAAAAAGAAGTGAAACAACCTATTGCTGATATGGAGAAAATTGTAGTGGCGAGGCCAGAACATCAAACCAGGCTCAACATTCTCTCAAGCTAAAACGTAACCCAGAACAAGGCCCTAACTCCCTTCTATTCTAGGAAGGCTGAAAGATGTGAGGAAGCCACAGATGAAACATTTGAAGCTCATGGAGTTTGACTCATGAGAATTAGGGAAGACTTTGTATCTATAACATAAAAGTGTAAGGAGAAACAGCAAGTTATCTAGAAGATCCAGATGAGATCCTTGATGAAGGTGCTATTGGGCCAGAGAAAAATGTTTGAGCTTTCTTACCCATGATGTGTCTGAAAGTCACTATGTTTTTCCTAGATAACCATAACTGTACACAGTGATGCTATGATTATGTAACTGGTGCTTGGCACTCTGCCTCTATTATTCCCCCTAGGTATGAAGATGGACAGGACTTCTGCTTCTGTGGACCTCCTTTGTAGCTCAGCTAACTGTTCACCATGAGCTGGATAAGGTAAGACTTGCCATGCATGCTTACCAGCTGCTGTGAGCTGAATAAAGACATGTTACCCCTGCCCTTAGTGTCCAAGTTGCTTTCCAGTTTGTTCAAATCGGAACACTTGCATTACTGTGTCCTCGCTAAACAATAGATTTTCAATGTATATTTCTAGTTTCAGCAACTAGGTTGCTGTTGGAAGAAAATGTCTTCTGTGACTTTTATAGCTAGAGAGCAGACATCAATGCCTGGCTTCTAAGCTTCAAAGACAACCTGACTCTCTTGGGAGGGGCTAATGTAGCTGCTGACTTTAAATGGAAACAAATCTTCATTTACTATAAGGTTCTTAAGAATTATGCTAAATCGACTCTGCCTGTGATCTATAAATGGAACAATAAGGACTGGGTGATAGCACATCTGTTTATAGCATGGTTTATTGAAAGTTTTAAGTCCATTGTTGAGACCTACTGCTTAGAAAAAAAAAAAAAAAGATTCCTCTTCAAATATTCCTGCCATTAACAATGCACCTGGTCTCCTAAATGTTCTGATGGAAACAACAGGAGATTAATGTTGTTTCATGTCTGTTAACACAACATCTATTCTACAGCCCATGGTTTAAGGAGAAATTTTTACTTTTAAGTCTTATTATTTAAAAAATACATTTTGTAAGGCTATACCTGCCATAGGTAGTGATTCCTTCGATGGATTTGAGAAAAGGCAATTGAAAACCCTCTGGAAAGGATTCACCATTCTAGATGTCATTAAGAACATTCATGATTCATGGGAGGAGGTCAACGTGTCAACATTAACAAGAATTTAGAAGAAGTTGATTGCAGTCTTTATGGATAACTTGGAGGGGTTTAAGATTTCAGTGAAGAAATCACTGCAGATGTGTTGAAAATAGCAAGAGAACTAGATTTAAAAGTGGAGCTTTAAGATGTGACTGAACTGTTGCAATGTCATTATGAAATTTTAACAGATGAGAGGTTGCTTTTTATGGATGAGCAAGGAAAGTGGTTTCTTGAAACCATTCCTGATAAAGATGTTGTGAACATTGTTAAAATGGCAACAAAGGATTGTGAGTATTACATCCACTTATTATAGTTGATGAAGCAGCTGCAGGATTTGAGAGGATTAACTCCAATTTTGAAAGAAGTTCTACTGTAGGCAAAATGCTATCAAACGACATCGAATGCTAAAGAAAATCTCTTATGAGAGGGAGAGTTCAAGAAATTATGAAGCTGATTCAACAGCAACCACCACCCTGATCAGTCAGCCAACAACACTGAGTCAAGACCCTCTGTTGGCAAGAAGATTACAGCTTGTTGAGTGCTCAGGTGGTTGTTAGCATTTTTACAAAGTATCTTTAGATTAAAGAACATACAGTGATTTTCCTTCACAGACTATAGTATAGTGTAGACACAACTTTTATATGCACTGGGAAACCAATAACTAGTTGGGAGTGGGACTTGACTCTTCAATTCTTGGGACTAAGCACAGATAAGCATTATTTTTCCCAAGGAATCTTGTCTGGCTCAAGGATGGGGACAGCATACCATCAGAAGAAACAAGATTTTGGACAGACTTCTGGAGAAAAACACCTTCACTGTTTATCCGCAGTATTCAGTTTGAGGGGTGCCAGATCTGAAGTGGCCAGTCCTTTTACAGTCTTCGTAGTAGAGCTTGTCTGAGGAAGAAGATGATGTGGAGGGAGGCAGAGGTGAGAGGACAGAGGGTGACTGGGCCCTGCCCAGGTCCAGCAGGACCTGAAGACACCCTTTTGAAATATCCAGTTACACTAGGCAATTGCTCAGGACTTTTGGACCAGGAATTCTGCCATGCGCAGCTCAAAGAGTACTGACTGAGATACTCAGCAACCTTCTAATCATCGTGGTGGCTTTTCTTGCATCTCCAGGTTGGTAAAGCAGAATGTCTTAGTTAAGAAATATAAGCATTCTTGTTGCTTAAATGATATCTTTTTTTTTTTTTTTTTTTTGCAGTTGGGCCGGGGCTGGATTTGAACCTGCCACCCTCAGTATAGGGGGCCTGCACCCTACTCACTGAGCCACAGGTGCCGCCCAAAATGATATCTTTATTGTGAATTCATGCATTGCTGTTCTTCTGTAGCTAGTGTGAGATTCATACTCACATTTTTTTTTTTTTAATAGGGACAGAGTCTCACTTTATCGCCCTTGGTGGAATGCTATGGCATCACACAGCTCACAGCAACCTCTAACTCCTGGGCTTCGCGATTCTCTTGCCTCAGCCTCCTGAGTAGATGGGACTACAGGTGCCTGCCACAACACATGGCTGTTTTTCTCTTTTACAGTTTGGCCAAGGCCAGATTTGAACCCGCCACCTTTAGTATATGGGACTGGCGCCCTACTTGATGAGCCAGAGGCACCGCCCCCATATTCACATTTAACCATCTGAACATTTTAGTCTTCTGGATCTGCAAGGCTATGGTCCAGAACTTGGACTGCAGAAACCTGGCCAGAAGCTTCTTTCCCTTGTGACAGTGCCTCCCAGCCTATACCCACAAAATGTGCAATTACATACACACACGTGGCTGCATATACACACACATACACACGCACACACACGTGCGCACGTCTGCTTGTGTTTGTGTATGTAGTTGGCTTTGACTTATGCAGGTGCACTTGAATCATTACTTAAACTAAGCTTTGCAACATAATCCTTCCTTGCCTATATTTGTGTGAACGTTTTGAGGGCATTATTGTTAAAGCCTGTTAAAGTTTGGTGCTTGGGCCTCTCTGGCGGGGCTCTGGCAGTTGCCTCCTCGGTAGCTCAGGTGAGTACAGCCTCTGTGACTTAGGCCTCCTGTCCATCCTCTGGACCACTGTGAGGGGCTTTCTGACCATCAAAGAGCTCTTCTGCATGTGGTTCCTTTTTACATATTGCAGGAAAAGGACCCAGGACAGCTCCAAGCCTTCCAGGCTCAAGGCTGTGTGTTTTCTTTTACGCCCAGGGAATCTGTTTCATGCTTTCTTCCTTCTGCGTTGGCAATGAACAGTCATGTTGGGAAAAAGACCCTGCATAAGTTGAATCTGCCTGACAACAAAACATCTCTCGGAAAGATAGAACAATTTATCCCAGTCTTTCAAATGATTGTCTTTATGATGCCAAAGATTCATGTGTGTTATTTGCGATTCTGGGGGAGGATGAGTGGATTTCTTTCTCTTTTAACATGATAGACACTTAAAAACTTGTTCCACAAGCACAGAAGTGAGATGGTCAGACTTTTCCATTTCTCTTCTTGTTCCAAAAGGCCTTGTGGATGGCTTTTTCTCCATTATTTAAATTCTTTCCTTGACTCCAACTGAGCCCAGAAACTGTCAAGCTGAAATACTATGAGCATGACTGGTCTTATATTTTCCTACAATTTTAACAGAAAGCTTCAGAAGTTAAAGATTTGTAACTATCTCCCAACTTAGAAAGTTCAAATATAGTGTTAAGCTTTGAATTTTCATTGTTGATGTTGTTATGGGTCTCAAATCAAACTCTTTTGGCTGATTAAATTTTTATCATCAGCACTTACACCATTTTAAAAGCATTTACACCATTTTAAAAGCACTTACATAAGAACTGCAGTGGTCAGATACCACACTGTGCCACTCCTCAGAGATGGATAATTCACTGTCACTGCTCTCAAAGACCCCACAGCACTGAAGGCAGACACAAATTAATTACATGTCTGACCTAATGAAATATGTTTAAAAGAGGTAAAGACCGAGGGTGTGGGAGCTCAGAGAAAGAGGTGCGAGTCTGCCTGGGAAATCAAGGAAGGAGTCTTCCAAGTCGTGTTTTTGGGTTAAGCCTTAAGTGATTTCAGAGAATAAGGAGAGTGAGGAATACCGAAAATCCAGAGCTTGATGTGAACAAGGTTTGGGATCATGAAGAATAGACTTTAGGTGTGAGGTTAGAGAGCAATGTATCCAAGATGATCCTAAAGTTCAAGCAAGGACAGCTTAGAACATACCCTCTCCTCAATTTAGATATATCTGAGTATTGGGAGATGTGTGGCCTGAAGCAAGAGGAGACCTCTCCAGACTCTTTCCTATGGCTCCCATCTCCCGTATTCTCCTCACAACCAACTGCACATATGCGCCTACCTGTACCCGCGTAGACTCCTGTGTCCGTGTGCATCCTGCCGACTCCCTAGTCTCTGATGCCTTCAAGTTTTACACATTCTATTCTACTAGTCTGGAGTGCCTCATTCTTCTGCTCTTTTCACGTGGATGACACAATTTTCTCACTCTTTTAAAATTAAGCTCAGGGGCTCGGCGCCTGTGGCTCAATGGGCTAAGGTGCCAGCCACGTACACCTGAGCTGGCAGGTTCGAATCCAACCCTGGCCCGCCAAACAACAATGACGGCTGCAACCAAAAAATGACCAAGCATTGTGGTGGGCACCTGTAGTCCCAGCTACTTGGGAGGCAGAGGCAGGAGACTCTCTTGAGCCCAGGAATTGGAGGTTGCTGTGAGCTGTGATGCTATAGCACTCTATCCAGGTGACAGCTTGAGGCTCTGTCTCAAAAAAAAAAAAAGTTAAGCTCAGGATTATCACTCTTGGGGGTAATCAGAAGAGTTATATTCCTTACCCTCTATATTCCTAGGAATCTATGTTTCTATGTTCCCATTCTTCTGGATGCAAGTGAGCGGAACCCAATTCAAATTCATATAGTCCTAAAAGGGGAATTCTTGGCTCATATAACTAGCATACGGAGATGATGGAGATAATTTTAAGGTTTAAATATCAGAGTCTGGGGATTGGTAGACTTTTCTCCTCTCTTTACCTGCTGGCTCTGCTTACCTGGAATTTAATCTCAGCAAGATCTTTGAGAGGGGAGGAAAATTGGCCTCTGTCTATACTTAGTCTTTGTTGTTGTTACAAGTCAGAATCCTCATGGAGACATGATAGATAACATGGTAGGTCTTGCCCATCCCTAGTAGACTTATATGACCAAACTTGAATCATCTCTGTGGTCAGGGGAACAGATTGGCCTGTTTGCTTAGCTCTACTCAAACTACATAGAATAGATTTTCCCATAGAAAAAAGGGATTTTGTTAAGAGGAGAAAGTGGGAAAGGCAAATTGGGTAAGTAATAATAAACAGACAAAAACCACCCATAGTATCATTCTATTCTTAAAACATGTGTCACATGAACTGAATGGCAACTCTGATAGAAACCCTTGACAGCAGTGATGGGGACCAAACCAGCCCTGCAACCGGGTGCAGCATGTGTGGGAGCAGGGCTCAGGAGATCATGGCTGCATGAGTGAGCTAGTCCATGAAAAAGGGAGCGGACGAAGAAACGTGCCAGTGACCCGGAAGGGCAGGTAATGTCATTTCCATTTTATGCTTTTATTCCATCAACTCTAGTCTGGCCTACCTTAATAACCTTTGAGTTAATCTCCCTATCACAATCTTTGCCTCCTCTAATCCATTCTTTACACAGCAGACAAATCAATATGGAAAAAAAGTACAAATATGATCATTTTATTTCTCTGCTTAAAGCCCCTTCTTGCAATTGGGATATTGAACATATGGTTTTGCAAGACTTGCAATCTGGCTTTTGCCTGCTTCTCTGGCCTCATCTCGTGCTACTCTCACCACGTGCCTCCCCCCAGATTGTGTGCACAGGTGCACTCCACTTTCATTTCCTTAAAAACCTCTAGTTCTCTCTCTGTAGTCTTTGTTGCATCCCCCAGAGGTACTCTTCCTTTCTCTTTCTCTTTACCTGGACAATTTCTACTCATGCTTCAGAGTTCAGCATACATAATCATCTCATAAATGAGCATTTTACAGCCTTCTAACCACTGTCCTTCCTATTTATTACCACAGGACCCCCCCCACCCCCATAGAGACACCTATTGCACATACTCAGCCATGACTGCTTATTTCCTTGTCTGTGTCACCTGCTAGTTAGACTATGTGCCATGAGGATGTGAGATGTATCTGCTTTATTCACTTTCATAGCTCTACTTCTTAGATAGGACTTGGCACTAAAGAATGAATGAGTGAGTGAGTGAAGTAATGAATAGATATATTTATGGATTCTCAATAGTGTGCTAGATATTTAGGGTTCCCCGTCTGCATACAGAACAGCTGAGGTTTGGAGCGGGTGTGAGCATCCAAGTCTGGCTTTGGACCTAGTCCTGACCTCAGATAAAGGCTCTTCATTCACCACCTGTGCTGGTGCTCAGTTGGAATCCATTTGTATAGAGTGGCATGTGGTGAGCCTGTCTGGGACCGGGTGAGAACTGGTATTTAGGCCAAGAGACATGGTCCAAATAATTATTTTCCAATTCATCTGGAGAGAGGATCTCTCGATGGCGTTTGGCTTTGGAAAACACTTTGGGACTATTATTCCATTCCCATCCATGCAATGAAACATGCACATTAGAATATACTTTCATGAATCATGGAAGCAGCCTTCAGAGTTGACGGGTTGATTTGCTGGTGTTTTTCATGGTCAGGCTTAGATTTCAGGAGCTAATGGTCCAGTCATTCTTAACCAGTACTAAGCCCCCCTCGTTTTACTCTCAGCCTGACTGGGAAGTATTTGTGTGATTGTTCTTAGGGAAGGAAGTCCTTCTTCAGCTCCAAGGAAAATCAACGTTTGTTGACCTAAAGCTCCCACGGAAATCTCATACTCGTTGACAGAGTATTTTTAACTGCATAATTTAATTCTGCCCAATGAGACAAAGGAAGAAGCCCTACAAGGAGCTTTCTTTCTGAATAAATAGATAGAGCCTTAAAAGATAAACAATTCAGCACCCTCCTCTTGTGCCCAAGAGGGATATCAATAAAAATACATGAACCTGGAGTTTTAGAGGCTCTGCTGTGATGCTGAGACTATAAAAAAGGAGGGGTGTGTGTCAAATCTCTGAATGCTGTTGACCAAGAAGATTAGGAAGAATTTCAATCTTTGGTAGCTCAGTTAAACCTCAGAACAAAAGCTGTCTGTAGTCCAGTTCTATATGCTAATTTAATGTCTTCTTATTGCTCAGAGATACTCTAAATCAGGTTTCCTATTATCTATAGACAAAAGTATTCCTAATGTATACATATGAAGCCAGTTAGGTTACAGTTGTTATACTAAAGCCAAAACAAACAAAATGAAATGTGCTGATTGGAAAATAATCAATGATCATATCATATGCTTCTTGATTTACTCATCTGTCAAATGGTAAACATACAATTGATCTTGGAAAAATGTCAGTAATGAAAGATAGTGTTGACTTTTCAGACACAAGAGGTGGCACCTTTAAGACTCTGTATATAAAGTATGCTTGCATGCAGGTAGTATAGTTCTGGATATAAGCATATATGTATCTCTGTTTCATGTAGACTCTACTTGAAATTGATATTTCTGGACAGTATGTCATATAAGAAAAAGAGAAAGAAGAACATTGGTGTGATAGCTAGGATTATATGCCAGATATTTGCTTTCTAAATTATAAGGCTGTGCTCTTTTTTGAGTTCCATAAGCTTACTTGTGACATAGAAATGATAATGCCAGTCTTTAGGGGGTTGAGAGATCAAATCAGCTAAAATAAATGATGCAAAATTTTGACTTGATAGGAAGAATAATTTCATGAGATCTATTACATAACATGGTGACCATAGTAAGTTACAGTGTATTGTATTCTTGAAAATTGCTAAGAGAGTAAATTTTAAGTGTTCTGATCACAAAAATGTGTGGGTGGTAACAGATACATCAATCCACCTGCTCTGGCCATTCCACGTGGTATACTCATTCCAAAGATCGTGTTTTAAAACATGACTTTGAAGAGACCAAGGGTCTCTCCTCTGAACCCACTCAGAAGGTTCACTTAAAAATGAACTCAACAAAAGGCACCTTCATGGGGAAAAGACATACAAATTTATTTAACATATATATGTGGGAAACTTCAGGATGAAGACTCAAGCTCCCAGGGGAGTACAGAAGCTTCTATACCACCTTGAGCTTATGGAAAAAATGGGAGTTGGATCTTGGGAAAGGGGATGAAGAGCAATTCTGTTGGAGGGTCTATAAAGAATTATGAGGCAGAACTCAATGGGCTTGAACATATGTTTATTTGGAGGGGGGGAATCCAGTTCTCTAAACCCAGCTGACCTGGTTCAATTACTTGGCAGAACTATAAAGTTCCAAGGAGGCACAGATAAATCAAAAGTGAAAGTGCTATAGAAACTGAGAGTAAAACCAAGCCACACAGGCAGCCCGAATAGAGAGCAAAAGTGACTTTGCACAGGCTTTAGTATAGCTGTAAACTCTCCATGTTTTTTTATGTCTGCTAAATATTATTTCATGATATGCATACACCACAGTTTATCGTTGATAAACCATACACTGGGGAAAAGATCCCCTTGTAATAAAAGGAGCCTGAGTAGAAGTAGAAGACTGAAACTAGACCTGTCCTTTTCACCACTTACAAGCAATGACTCTCACTGGATAAAAGATTTAAATTTAAGACACAAAATGATTAAAGTTATAGTAGAAAGTGTGGGAAAACCTCTTAACACTATAAGCCTAGGAAAAGATTTTTGTGTCAGTTATCTTGATTTCAAAGATGTGAAAATATGAAAAAATGTTATCTTAGAAGTAATGATGTATGGTAGATAAATAGCATTTGTGATTGGTGCTGGGGAGAAAAATTAGGGAAATTTTAGACAGGGTGTCCAGGGAGAACTTCAGGGATAGACTTGATAGAAGAGAGTGGAAGGCAGTGAGGCTTGTGAGGAGAGCATTCCAGAGGGGGTGGGAAGGCCATGCAAAGGCTCTGAGGAAGGGCCTGTTGGGCCTACGTGGGGGCAAGGAGGAGGCTGGTGTATCTGAAGTGCGGCAAAGGGAAGGGCAGAGAAGCAGAAACTACCATGGGGGTCAGCTTTAGTGCAGAACTGTTGTCTGTTTTAAGGATTTTGGTTTCGCTCTGGGTGAGAAGGGAAACTTCTGAGGGTTCTCAGCAGAAGAGAAAAGCAAACTAACTCATGTTTTCACACGCCGGGTCCTGGGTCCTTTGACTGTGTGAGAACAGAAGGAGGAGGACAAGAGTGGAAGCACAGAGGCCAAATAGGAGGTGACTGCAGATCTGGAGAGAGGATGGTGACAGAGACCAAAGTGGGGACAGTGGAAGTGGTAAAATGTGGTCAGGATATGGGAACACCTTGCAGGTAGCACTGAAAGAAATTTCTCATAGATTGAAAATGGAAAATGAGAGGCAGAAAGCAGTCAAGGATGACTCCAAGGTCATTATTTTAATTATATGTCTCTGTTTTCTTCAAATTAAGTCCTGCCCACCACCTTCCCGGTCCTCCAGAACCTTCTGTGCTTCTCTGGATCGCAGATCACAGAGGCTGTTGATTTCTCAATTTTCTTACTGTAAGACAGAGATACATTAATAATGCAGAACTCATGGGAGTTTGTGATGATTAAAAGAGATATGTGAAATAGGTATTATATGCTAGATGCTTTCAATGCATGCTTCAAATGTTGCCCTGATAAATGCTAGCTAGTATTTCTGTTATTTTGTGTTATTATTTCCACACACAAAATTGTTGGGCACATGTGGGGGAGGTGGGCTCTCAGCCATCGGCTCCTGCCAGGGCCTCTGCCTACCTGCTTCCTACCAACCACACTTGGTGAGGAGGAGGACAAGTCAGGTTTGTCAGAAGCCCAGACTAACCTTGGGTCAGGACTGGCCTCTCTGTTATATGGGCAAGGGTCTACATTTCCCTCATTCTTGTTCTTGATATCTCTAGAAAGAAAATAACCTGAGTTATAACAGAAAGAATACTTAAACAAGTAAAAAAAAATTAATAACAAATTTGCAATATATACAGACATGTGTCTCTTTATATTTTCAATAATAATTAAAGTTTTCTGCATAGAACTACTATGTATTTCTGAAGAATTATTTCTATGTATTTTATGTTTTCTGTTGCCATGTTAACTTTAATTCTTTAATTGTTAATGGTATACAATGGATATTTGTATATTGAACTTTAATCCAAAATAAAGTGCTTTGTAAGGAAAAAAATTGGGTTCTTCATCTTAGATAGAAAAAACATCTGGGGTTCAGATGAGTTTTGCTGGGATTTACTTCTTAACTGGGAAGGCCTTGGAGTCAGACAGGCATCAGGGAAGCTTAGCTGAGTGGTGGGCACAGTCATTTCCAAAAAATGACTTGGAAACCACAGGGCTCTGCCGCTGGGAAGCCACTGCAGTGGTCCACCAGCTGTGTGGTGGCAGGAAGTCCTGGCAGGACACCCCGGGTGGCTTGCTGCTGAAAGGAGCTGTCCTGGCTAGCAGTCACGCTGGGAAAGCTCAGCAGAGGCCGAGTGTGGTAGGTATAGGAGATATGGGAGCGTTTGGCTTGTTCATAGTGGCTAACCACTATTAATAAGGCTCCACATCCAGTGGGCTGAGGAGTTTACTTGGACAAATATAACACTCTCTCTGAAATAGCTTCCCATCTGAGAAGAGAGATAAGGCTTATCTTTGTCCAGGTCCCTGGTGAGTGTTTCTTTGATCTCCCTCTCATGGGGTCCTGGTGGCTCCAAGTACATCCAGCAGAAGCCCTGTCCTGGTGAGGTGAGCTCTGGGACCCGGGTGCAAGCTAGTGGGGCGATGCCCACATGGCTTGAATTGGCCCCTGACTGGAGTGAGTGTAAGTGAGCACCTCTCTGATGAGGGTAGTCTCCGGTGAAATTGTCCATAGACCTGTCACAGGGTTTTCTCTGCTTACAGACTGCGCTATAGCCTCCACAAGTGAGCTTACCCACAACTCCTTGACTGCTCAGGTTGATACAGCTCTATGTCTCCGGAAACCCTCTTCCCTTCTCTGCACCTGTTTCCTTAATGTAAAACAGGATAGAGGAGGGCGTGGAATTCATAAGTAATCAGATGTCTTCCTGCCTTGACATCTTGAGACTCAGAGTCATCTTTCCTGTCTTCATGCCTCCAGGGGTACAGATGTCTAAATATTTTCCAGGCGGTGACTAACATGGACCAGAAAGAGATGCCACACTTTCCCTTCGTGGCTCATTCTAGATTTTCATTTACCTCCCCGCTCTGAGAAAATGAAGTAGCTCTTCCTCACGTTTAATTAAGATCTCTCTTGTTGTAGGCCATTTCCTCCTGAGTAGATTTCATGAATGTAGAGAACAATAACTAAATGCCTTTTTCATATAGAGCATTTAAATGCTCACATATACAAATTAATTTTCTTTTACAACCCTATGTTTAGCCCCATTTGGGCCTCATTTCCATGCATTTGCATGTTGATATTCATATTTATGTAGATATATTCCTGGATTCAATGGAAAAGAATACCCTAACGCAGAAGGTTGGAAATGACAATTTATTCACAGAGCTTGATCCTAAGATTCATGAGAAGTTCATTGGGCAGGATTTCCAAATTAAATACCAAACTGCTTTTTTCCTACTGTTTAAAAATAGTGATGGATTATATTTACTCATTTGCCTCCTGCCAGAGGGAGAGCAGAGGTAAGAGCTGTGCGTGGATAATGTCCCCCTGGCAAAACAGCCCTGATGCATGACATAAGGTCTGTAAGATGTGTCAGGCCATGGGAGGAAATAGGCCACCTGGGTGCCAGAAATGTCAGTCCCCTGCCGTGTGTATTGTCCTTCGCAGCTACTATTGGTTCTGTCTAATGTACAGCTTCCCTGTCTCAAGCTTAGACAGAAGGAAGGAGCTAGCAAGTTTGGATATTGGGGTACCCACAGCTCTAATGATACCCAGGAATTATAATCCCAAACTCGGAAGCTAATAATTATTTGTCCAGTGCTAACGGAATACTTGTTCTTCACATGCTGTCTTGCTAACTTTCAAAATTGACCCTTTTAAACAGATACAATTTCAATTTTCAAACAAAGGTACAGAGTCTCAGAGAGGATCAGAAACTCAGAGACTTGACCGCTCTGGTTGATACAGCTTTATGTCTCCAGGAACCCTCTTCCCTCTGACCTTGCCAGGCCAAGTCAATGGCAGAACTGAGTGTTGACATCAGGTCCTTGCTCTCACAAATCTCCTTAATCTCTAGTTTACTTCCACTTAATTAGGCCACAGTCATTTGAAAGGAAGAATACCTTGGATGCCTTTGAGATCAAACACTTAGAATAACCTCTCTGATTATTCTTTTTCGCTGAGCTTTGCATACCCCCTAGGTGAAGGGCTCAACTACAACTTGAACTTTACCTTACAAAAGAAAAGAGTCTAACCTAAACATTTGTACCCTCATATTAATTTCCAATAAAAAAAATAGAGACTATGCTTTCCTATATTGGGCACTTAACAAATAAGAAAATTAATGTTTAAGTAGGTTGTTTTAATTTGGTTCTGCTAGAAAACAAAAATTATAGTAGAAATAGCATTCTAATACTTTACTGGGAGGTGCATCCCAGGGCAACTGGAGAAGGAAATGGGGAAGTGAGGCTGAGAATGGGAGGAAGTAATCCAAGGAGTCGGTCACAGAGCTGGCTGCAGGGTTGGCAAAGGCGTGACTTTCCACAGGCTAAATGCAGCGCTTCACCTGGGAGCTGTCCGTCCGTCCGGGGAGGAGAAAGCAGTCCTCATCTCTCAGCAACTTTCTGTCTTTTTCTGACTCATAGTGTGTTAGCCCTTCTGCCCAATCTCTCTAGGCAGCCGCTGAGGAAGCAGGCCCATGTCTCATGGGCAGGCCTTTCAGGTTGCTGTGAGCCAGGTTGATGCCACGGCACTCTAGCCTGGGCAACAGTGAGACTGTCTCAAAAAGAAATACTTTAGCAGGATTAGGAAATCTACCTATATTTTCTGCTAACACAGCCGACCTTGGTGTCATATTGATATTTACCACCTCTCTTCCCTGTGACCCATTCAAGATTTTCCTTACCTTTGGGTGGCACTTTGTCTGTTATAGGTTGCATGCCTGCTGGTCCAGATGTTCATCTCAGAGGGGCCCAATTTCCTAATTCCCTTTGACAGGTCATGACTATTCCAACTGGCCATTCATCATATCCAAAAGTGTCAATGGTTCTTACACCCATCTATTCTAAGTTATTCTAGTTATTGAGGACATGGAATCATGAAGCAGCCATTGTTTTAGCAGGGGTAGGTAATATTTTAATTCTTCTTCTTTTTTTTGGCAAAGGGCCCCATAGTAAATATTTAAGGCTCTGTGGGTCATACCGCCATCTCTGCAGTAGCTACTACCAAGCTCTGCCTTTTTAGTGGTAAAACAGCCATAGGTAGAGAATAAATAAGCGGGCATGGCATATTCTGATGCAATTTTATTTAGAAAAACAGATTTTGGGCCACTTTGCCGTGAAGGTTATAGTTCGCTGGCTGATGGTGTAGTCACACGTCGTGGAAGTCAGTGTTAAAACTCAGTGTTAGCAGGTTGGTGTCTCAGCTGAGCCTGTGAGCTGTAAGCCAGGATTCTTTCAGAATACATGATTAGACCAGTAGATCTCATGGTTATGAAATAATCATAGAATTTATTTTGCATTAAATGGCTCCCCAAGGCAATCGTGTACAGAATAACATGGATTGAGCATTTTAAGTCCTTGGGTGGGGATGCTCCAGGAGGCACTGTGGTCAGGGAAGGACAACTAACATCAAAAGCTTGTTTGAACCTCCTGCCCCATGATGGAGCACGTCTGATACAGTCTGCACCCATGGAGTGCCTTGATCATAACCCTGCAGAGTCATGCCTTGTGGGCACATTGTTCTCTGCTGACATGTGGGGTGTCATCATGGGCAGTGGCTGTCCTTCCAGATGGAAGGATTCACCTTGTCAATTTGCTGCATGAATTCCATCTGTACTGCCATGTACAACATGTATGTAAGCTCGTGGCACACACCCATGTGGCTGAGAGAAGAGGCTGGCCCTCATCCATAGGTTGGGTAACCCCCACACTGAACCAGAGGAGGTTCAGTGCCTCCTCTGTGGTGGAAACTCTCTGCTGAGCATTAATTTGAAATATAAAGATACACATCTTTGTAACAAGTTATACTGATCTATTGCCATACATTTTACCAAGACTATTTCTTAATTTTTTGCCTAATTTTCTAGTCATATATCTACTGTCCAAGTGACCAGGCAATTTAGCACTGCCCAGGAGTCACTATATACCCATAGCTGTCTAACTCTCCCCGCGTGGAGTCCCTCTGGCTGTGTATCTGCCCATCTGCCCCTCCTCTGTAGCTTCTCAGGGGCACCCACGGTGAGGATCCATGAAGCATCTGCGTTCTTCCCCGTCAGTTGTAGTGGGCTAATTTTCACATGGGAAGTGTCTCTTCCCCACAGAGGTGACAGTGTTGCTGCAGAGTTCGAGGAGCTGCACTGTAGCACCCCCAACAGGCTAGTCCCAGGCCCTACACACCATCACTATCTACTCAGGCCCTCACCAGCATGGACACCTCCAGCCTTACGGCCCAAGTGAAAGAGAAGTTTGCACACATTTCGGGGTGTTACAGAGATCTCTCCTATTCTGGAATCCAAGGGAAAGTAGAAGCCTTTAAATCACCCAATTACTGTGACAAAACAAGATTCCCAAGGGCAATATATGCTGTCCTTGAAACCCCAAACCACCGTCACATGCTGTGCTTCTTCCTTAATGAGGGAGGCCACAGGTGGAGACAGACTTGTCCTTTCACTGGAAGAAATGCCACTGTGTGTCCTGGAACATCAGAGCTGAAGCCAGACGTCAGACTCCACCCATGTTGTGGGGCACCGAGGAGCCATGTTGGAGTCACCTGTGACTTTCCAGCTCACCTCGCGTGCCAGCCACCTCCTGCTCACCTGGTCTGACCAGTGGGATGTTACTAAGACACCACACCATTTGGAGGTCCCGAGGAATAGTAAGGTGCTCAATATCCCTGCAGGATAGTTTTGACAGGAGTGTTTACAGAGCCTTGAAGTAGGAGGTGGTGACCTGCTGTCCTTGTATGTAAGGAAAAACTTCTTTTGATCTTCTCAAAATTTCGAGAAGAAATTTCACTAACCTAATAGCCAGGTGCTGTGACAGGCCGGAAGGCATGCTACCCCCCTCCACTATTTGGCACCTTGTCTGCGGATGGGCATCTGGCTGGCTTATCACTACATCTGAATCTAGTGAGTTGGCAGAAGTGAGAGCCACTGTGAATGTGACTGGGCCTGACCCAGGCACAGGGGTCACTTGGGCTCCTGCCACAGCAGCAGCCTTGGAGGCCGGTCTAAGGCCATCCCTCACTGCAGGGGAGCCTGCAGCAGGGAGCAAGAGTCTGCAGCCCGGAGGAGAGGCGAGGCTGAATAAATCTTGGGAGGCACATTAATCATTTTCAGGGTAATATTGAAGCGACTTTCATGAGCTTAGCTCTTACTGTGAAAACTTCATATCAGAGCACAGACGCTTAGCAAGTTCTGTCACCTGAGGGCTCTCACGGCCCTGGTATGGGTCTAAACTTGTCCACAGCACCTGTCCTCAAATGCAACAAATCCTCTTCTGCCAGCCACATCATCTGTTTTTCCTTCTACCCTTCCAATGATTATTATTTTTCCAATAATTAACAACACTTCCTGTGACCTGTTGACTTGGTCCCCAAGGTCTACAAAATAACTATTTGCTGAACAGTATTTACCCTCTAGATTTATCATGAATATTGAATTAGGAAATGCATGGAAGATGCTCAGTGGAGTTCTTGACACACAGCAAGAGCTCTGCTTCTAATATTAGTTATTAGCATCATTATTTTAGAAGTTGCTGAAAACAGCTATTCAAATAATAGTTTTTCCATCTTGGTAGTGATCTGTGCTAAGGCTTCATGTGGCTAGTGTAGAACTGGATTTTTGAATAGTTTACAAAACCTTCTGCACCCTAGATTGTCCTATCTTAGCACCATTCCTCCCACCATTGTGTCCCAGATATCTTCGCCAGCATTCATGAATATTCAGATATCTTCTCCTTCTCACTCAGCAAGTTGTTACCTGTCCTTCAAGGCACAGGCTGAGCTTTAGTTTCCCTCTGAAAATGTCCTGCCCTAATGAGACTGAACTTCTCTTTTCTTCCTGGTCCTATTGAGTCTCGTCCACCAGTCCATTACTTTGTAATACACTTACTTAGGTTCTGCCTCCTCTAATCTGTGAACTTCACAGAAGCAAGGATCTATCTTAATCAGACTCAAATCCTTAACTAGAAAGCTTGATTGGAAAGTAGGTGCTAATTAAACATTTGTTGAATAAAATTAGTGCATGGATTTATAATGCTATGCATGATGATGGCATTCAAGGCATTATATTGTTCTGTTTAAAAATAGTGATAAGAAAAGACATTATCACAATCGGAGGTGTCCCTACTCTATCTCAATAGAATCCTGACTAAATTAAAATGACAAGTAATTTGACCCAGGTCTCGGGAAATAGAAGAAGCAAGAGGTGCTATTTGTTTCCAAATAGTGCTAATTAAATAGACTAAAATTAACAAATAGTGTTAATTAAAAAGAGAGGAGCTGAAGGAGAAATTAGAAATCTTTCATAAGTGGTCTTTAGTTCCTTGAACCAACTGAAATCATCAATAGTCAATTTACTGAAGTTTACTTTATCATTGATATGCTCACATTTTAGCATATTCTAGAAGAAGAGATTTCCTAGCATTGAATGATGTATATATGAGGGTGTGGATGGAAGTATAATATTCATACAAAAGGATATTTCCAGGCACAGCTGAGCAAAATTGTATTATTTTAGAGGGAATTTCCAGTTCTACAGTCTATATGGTGGGTAGGCAGGATAAAGGAGAATGCTGAGAGAGGTGGGTAGACAGGTAGAGAGGGGTCGTATAAGGAAAATCTTTCTTCATTATTCTAAATAGTTTAAATTTCATCCCAAGTTTGTGCCTTGGGGACATGGTGAAGTATTTAAGCCGTTCTCAATTCCTTGGAAAGCAGGAAATAGAGACTAATTTACATGGCAGTGTGTGATGCTCTCTACTCACCCCTCTTTCCCATTGGCTTCCAGCCACTTAAGAGACAAGTTTGAGGGTCACAGTGCAATATCACTGGGCACCGGGCCAGGTCAGTTCCTGTTGTGCCCCAAGCTTCAGGGTTCCCTGACGGAGCTTGAGTGAAGAAGGAAACTTGGAGCCATTTAAATGGAGGCTTTCTCCTACGTCCCTCAACACAAAAAGGCAGATCCTATGTAAAACACATATGTCTGCCCTTAGAATGCAGCTTAACTCCCGTCCACACAACCAGAATCTTCTGGAGCCCAGGGGCTGAGAGAATCAGTGTCCATGCCTGCACTGGCCTTCCAGGGTTGTGGTCCCACCTTCCGCTTGTGTAGGGAAGGGTGTGTGGGGGTTCTGGGCACATTAGTCAGACTGGCCGCTCCCTTAACCACATGGAGAGGTGGGTGGTAGGTGGCAGTAAAGTATTCACAGACATTCCCTCCTGGAAATAAAATGGAGGGCTTCTCATTCTTTTGGACACTGAGCTATGAGGAAAGGAAGTGAGAATAGATAGAAAAGGGTGGGGATAGATAGAAGCTCTCATCTAACATTGGGACTATATTGGGGCTAATAAAAAAATGATGACATCAGTAGTGTAAGAGCTGATGAGAACCTGTGGGGGAGGACACTGATTGGAGAAGTGGGTATCAAGAGGAACAGCACCTGTAGACGTTCCCCAAAGGGTCATCCTTAGAACGCGCCTTCCTGGGTTACACTCCCACTTTTGCCATTTATTCCTCACGTGACAGCTGGCAGTTCAAATCACCTCTCTGAGTCTTCGTTTCTTTGTGTACTTGATGAGCAGCTGAGAGCTATAGAGTGTGTTGACACTTCCAGGAGCCGAACTGTTCATATTTTCTTTTGCTTTCAAAAACTGCACAGCGTAAAACTTAAATTACCAACAACCTATTAGAAAATTGGTAGTTGTGACCATAAGGAAATGCAAAGTTTAAGAAGAGTGCAGTCGGAGCTGGTGTTTAAACAGGGAAGAAGCTCTCACCTAGAACCCTTAATTGGTAACTGGGGCAGCCAGAGTTAGGCAGCAAACAAGCTAGACAATTTTGATGACATAAAATTAACACCAGGACATAGGAAAAGCCTGTTTTATTTGCTATTTTATGTGTTATGTGACAATTTAATTAAACTTTGAAGGAATTCAAGCAGTTAATTCCCTAGAGAAATAAACCAAGAATGACATTCTGGCCTGTCTCCTAAGGAGTTAGGCGAGGGAGTACTTTTTCATTTTATAATGCTATAAACTCAACTTTTACCTTGAAATTAATAAGTGTGATTAAACACCCTTTGTTGTGCCTGCATCCCACCTCCTTTCTCCTCTGAGGATTGACTAGAGGCCATTTGGGGGCTCCAAATAAAATGTGCTAAAGATAATTTGAATCACACCTTATGGTCTGTGTAAGGAGCCCTCACTGCAGGCGAGGTCCTACACCCTGTGATAACAACAGCAGCCACGCTGTGTTGCCAAGAGAAGCCAGGTTATGCTAAAAGAACAGAACACGCCAATAGCAAAGTGTATCAGGCAGCAAAGAGATATTTCTCACTCACTTTACTTGTCCACTCAGGGTTTCCTGGGGATTTTGCTTCTTCTTGCCACCTCTTTAGTACGTGGGTCATCGAGAAAGTTTTGAGATGTGTAAAAGTCAAGAAACATAAAATCTACACAGATGGAAACAAGCAAAGCCCTTCCAGCAACACGAGTAAGCCGAGCAAGTTGAAACTTGCACGAGTGACTCAGTAAGGACGCTGTCGACTGTTTCTTGGAAGTGGAATAAGGGTCCACAGATCATAACACAGTCTGTCTCAAAACTTTCGTAGTGACCACATGCCCAGATGGACAGGGAACCTGCTTTCTGGATTACTGTTGTTCTCAATGATACAAGGAAGGCAAGGACATTGAAGGACCAGCAGCTATTCAAAATTAGCTTGTCAATCCCACTCACATTATCTTGGCCAAGGCCAGTCGCGTGATCACCCTTGCACAGAAGTCAGGAAGGGCCATTTTCCCATAAACCAAAGGAGAAATGGAAATACATGAGCAGCGTGTCCTGTGTGCCAGAGTTTGTCCTAAACAACGTATGCCCATGCATGTGTGTGTACGTATCCACACATATGTACATACATAGATACACAGATATATTCGTTTATATACATAAAACATATATGCATGGATATGTAATCTGAATAATGTAAAAATATCTGTGTAGTAGATGCAGAGATCTTGGAGACGGTCGTCCCAGTGCGTGCCAGCATTATCCTTTCTCAGCTGTGCCTTGAGTACGTAATTAACTCTTAGCTTCTCCGTTTCTCATTTGTGCAATGGGAAGAACCAAATTCCCTGGCTCACAGAGCTGGGGTAAATATATAATCCATATACTTTGTTACACGAGGGATCTCCAGGGCTAGTTACATCTGCAAGGGGGCTTCAACTCCTTCTTTTAATAAAAAAAAAATGGAGATTGATCAAAATTAAACTTGTCCTGCTCTGGTCAGAAAAGGTAGCTGGGTTTGCTTTGACGTAAATAAAGACGGTAAATTACTTATCTTAGACCAGTGTCTACTGTTCCTCTGCTCTCAGCTGCCTGTCTGGCATCCCCACCCCGCTGTTCTGTGTTCACGCTGCATTGTTTTGCAATTCTACAGCTTCCACTCTCTGTCCCATTCCATCTAGGTTTAACAGTGCCTTGTTTGGTATGGAAATAGCCTATTCAACACTTGAATGAATGGAGGGGTCATCTCTAGTTCCAGTTTTAAACTCCTGAAGTATAGGGTCCAGGGTCATGGGAGCGGGACGAGAACTTGCACCTACTATTTTCTTGGTTAAATATTGTGCTAAGGTTTATAAATGTATGATTTAGTTTGAGCCTCATGATAGTTCAATGAATTATATACAACCACCCCTTGGTACATGACAAAACTGGAAACTGATACTCAGGGCTCTTCCTGTAATAATAAAAGCAGCTTTTGAGAGCCCACAATGGGATGAACACTCACAATTTATCAGACAATGTAATAATCACATAAACGTACAAACAACACATGTATCACTCAGCACAGTGCTCCTATGTCACCCACTTAACAAATGCAGATTGCTGGGTTGGGAAAGAGCGTGGAGATATTTGAACAAGAGGCTAACGATCTGGTACTTACCCAGTGTGATTTTCAGGAGCTGGGCAACGTTTGAGTACCAACAAGTCAAGCTGGCTTCTGTATGTGGGGTGAAGGGCTGGGAGAGATCACCCAGATAATTTAAGAGATTTTTAGCACTGTTAAATCACTAGGGAGGGACAGTGGAAATTCAGCCCGGGAGGGGAGAAGCTTCCCGAGAGGTGTGGTGCAGCAGTGTTGGAAGCACTGAGCACATGAACAGATGTGAGGGCCGCGCAGAACTCCAGCTGGAGCATCTGGGCACCTGCCCAGCCATTGGGAGGCCCAGACGAAGAGTTAGTTTGGGAAGAGACATTAAGAATTGGTTTCTAGATGTACTAAATTTGAAGTTCAGATGACTCATCACACAGCATCCAGCAGACAGCAGGGACTCCAGGATCTGGAACTCAGGAGGGAGAACTGCCTAGACACACACATTTCGTATAAACAGCAGAGGGCTGGCTGCTCAGACAGAGGATCCAGGAGCATTTCCCCAGGTAGGGAGTGAGAAGATAGGATTTGGGAGTGTGCCCTTCAGAGGAACTCCGAGGTTGAGGGAATGGGGTCCAGAGTAAGTGGCAAGAAGGAGATGAGGAGAAGCATTCTGAAAGTCGAAGGGAATACAAAAGACAGACTATGTGACATGGACTCAGTTCATCGGGCTCTGATGAGGCAGTGGAGTTTTGGGGGGGAAGAGCTTGTCATGGACATTAAAGGAAAATCAGACTGAGAAGGAGAGGGAGCTCCACCACACAGGTGTACAGAGCCCCAGAGGGCAGAGACCAGCACGGAGCCTCTTTCTAGATGTCCAGGTGCGATTGAGAAAGGGAAGGGAAACTCACCAACATCCAGGAGCAAGGGGGAAAGGGAGTGTGTTTCTTTCCAGAGAAGGAAGGCCTGAGTAGCCTTTACAATTGATGAGAATTTTTAACAAGGGAGAGTCCAGCACTGTTGAGAGAGAAAAACCCATTTTGCAGGTGACACAGCCAGCTTAAAGGCCCGTATTAAGTTTGCATGTATAAGTAGTTCCAGTTAGCTTTGTAATAAAAAGGGCCAGAAACCAGAGGCTGGCTGATGAGCAGAAACATTGAAGGAAGAGAGAATGCTTAAGTTGCTCAAGGGTTAGAGCCTTTATCTGGTAATAGAAAGAAAGATCTGGGATTAAAATTAGGTGAATTCAACAATGACAAAGAACAACTTGATTTACTTTTCAGTTTTTTTGTGTGGGGTGGTTATGAATACATATTAGTGCCACCCACATAAACACTGGTTGGAACCCAGGGCTTCATGCGTGGCCAGCACCTGATAACATTCCACAAATGCACCATTATAAACGTCGCTGTTTAACATGGTTTAACTTTGACTTGCCTTGTTTCTAATTTTCTTCTCTTCACCAGCTCCCAGCTATATGCCACAATGAAAAAGTGAAAAAGTTTAGATGCCAAAATGAAAAAGTGAAAAAGTATTTCTAAAAACCCTATTCTGTGCTGCTTTCATTTTCATTATCCTAGACTCCTCAGCCAGACTCAGAGATTTCCTGGATGCCCCTCTGAGTCTCATGATTCAAACCAATCCCACATCTCCAGCGTGAGGACAATGTCCAGAGCACGAGAACAATTAGTGCGCGGCCTCACATTGTTGATACCCTTTCATGGACTTGGGACCTTTTTCGCTTTTCCAACTCTGTTCTCGCTCTCTACCTACCCTCACCCCTAACTTTTAATTTCCTGCATTTCCAGGAAGAAGTGACCATGAATTTATTATCGTTGTTGAGAATTACTCTGTGTCAGCGTGTGGATCTCTCTCGGCTTATCAGAAGAAAGCTTTTATTTTTCATGCAGAGGAAAGATTGGGATGGTAAAAGGAGAAGTATGACCCAGTGTGGAGGGAGGAAGGAGATAAGGCTAATAGAGAGATGTGCGGCAGGCTGGGGCGGAGGGCAGAAGAGGGGAGGGTGGGGGGAAGATTGGAAGCTAAGACAGCAGCAGAGGAGAAGGGGAGGTGAGAAGGGGGGTGGACCAGCAGACGTCAAGGACAAATGAGAAGGGGTGTGAAGGATTAGCAATTTCCTCTGGGTGCAGCAACCTCGTCCCAGCACTGTGCATTTTTGCTATTTAGGAACCCGAGCAGACCAAGTCTCTGAAAATGGGAGACAGTCTGTTGGACGCTTAATGATTTATAACAAGTACACAAGAATGCCATTAAAAACTAATTCATCACCGGCAGTCTAAATGATTTGCAAACATCTGCTCTGCAACAGGACCCTCTCGGGAAGAGAATTTCCAAGGGTTGAAAAGTTCTTCTAGTGTAGATATTCCATGTGGGAGTTAGGACACAAACACGAGCATTTGGGTCACCAGTTTTCCATCCAAACTGATTAATTAGAGTGATGCTTAACTGCCTCCTTTTGACCTGCCTAGTTCACAAGCTGGATTTTTTTCTACAGCTGGTTACCTGCCAGAGCGATATGCAGATTAAGACATGGCTGTCCCCTACCCTGGAGGTTTGGTTCCCTGACATGACTAAGTTTCTTACAAATGATAGGACTTCACCTTTAAATCTGCTGTCTTGACCTTCATTTAGACAGCATACCCCAATACAAATGAGTGCTCAAGGCTAAATATGTTCACTTAATGTTGCCTTGAACTTGACACTGCCTCACATTCTTCTTTGGTTCCCTTCTTTATCCTTCAGGCAATTTTAGACAATCCTCAAATTTATCATTCCAGGTACAAACCCGTAGTTGTTGGTAACTTGCCCCATAAGCCCAATACTTAGCTGAGTGAAGCAGCAGCCATGGGGAGTTTTCAACACGCTCACAGATTCCCATCCCTTATGGGTTGGGTCGTGTTCCCCTGGATGACGAACTGAAACCCCAATATGCATGTCCTCAGGTGACCTGATTTGGGAATGAGGTTATTGTAAATGTAATTAGTTACTATGAGGTAACAATGGAGTAGGGTGGGTCCCTAATTTAATATGACTGGTATCCTTGTAAGAGAAGGAGGGAGACAAAAAGTATGCGGCAGATACTGGAGTGAACAGCAAATAAATATCAGAGCCTTTAGTGTCAAGGAAAGACTCTCCCCACAGGTTTAGAGGGAGCATGGACCTCTCAACAACTTCATCTTGGAATTCTAGCCTCCATAACGGTGAAATAATAGACAAGGTCTGGCAGAAGTAACACCCTTTTGAGCTTGAGTATATTATGTCACAGAATTGCATGCTTTATGACTTTGTAGTGAAGTATTGGTATCAATTACCAGCTTATAAAAAAGGGGGATTATTTATGCCATCGGTTGTAATTTTCATCATTTGCATGTAATTCTGTACCATAACATCATGCTCAAGCACAAAAAGGCATTACATCCGCCAGACCCTGCAGTATGGTTGTTTTAAGCCATTTAGTTGGTGGTGCTTTGTTAGGGGACCCCTGGGAAATTGTGTCTCTCTCCTTTGCTTGAAGGCACTTTTGACATCATGAGAGCCCACTCAGCCAAGCACCAGCACATGGAAATGCCAGGTAAGGTGTCTCATCATGAGGCAACGAGAGCCAACAGCCCATCTTTGAGGGTCAGTTCTGAACAGGATTTCACAGTAGTCACGGGGTCTGCAGAAAGACTGATCTCCAGGAAAGAGGTGATGGTGGCAGAGACCAAGGTGGTGACAGTAAATATGTGGAGAGCTGATTGGATTTTGGATAAACTTTGAAAGTAAAGCCAACGGGATTTCTTTGGGTGTGAGAGACAGAACTCAGGGAAGTTGCTAAACTGTCCAGAAAATGTCCCTGCAGATTTTTCTCCTTCCTGGCTGACTATATGTGCAGGTCTCCAAGGGTGGATGTGACACACAGCACCGTGCTTGGGAGCATGGGATTTGGAAACAGGACTAAATTTCATCCTCCTTCCATCACTTTCTAGCTGTGTGATGCTGGGCAGGAAGTACTCCGAGTGAGAGCTCACCCGAGCAGCCGGAACGCGCACAGGCAGGCGCGCTGGACGGCAGTGCAGGACTGAATGGATTTGCCTCAGGCCTCTTTAAGTTCAATTTCCACATTTTAAAAATAGAAATGATGAATACATCATGTTGTTATGAATTAAATGAGGTCATGATTATAGAGCACTTAGCACAGTGCTTGGCACATAGTAAGCAGTAAACACAGGAGAGCTTTATCACTCAGTATTGATGCAGGACAAGGCGATGACCCGCCGCCTTGGCGCTGGCGGTGCTGATGCTGTGGCGGATGGAGGAACCAGCTTGCCGGAAGGGCTGGACACCTGTGGGGGCGGGGAGACACTGGCGCCTTGCTGTCTCCTTCCCGTGCTCTTCTGGCTGGTGCGGTTCATGGATGGCGCCTTGCTGTCTCCTCCTTGGGCATTTCTGACTGGCAAATGTCATGTCAGTTTCCAGGGCCTGGGTCCTCATTGGAAAGCTGGCTGTAACTGACAAAGACCCACACCCTAAAAAGTTCTCCCAAACCAACCCCATGGGACTATATAAACCCCTGAGCAGAGCGCTCAGACGCAGATCGGCTGGACCTGGAGAGGGAGCAGTAGAGCTTGTTCTCCTCCTGGGTCCTCTCTGCCTGGAGGTTAAGCTTTTCTTGTAGTTGTAATTTTTGTTCCCTGTAAATAAATCCTGACTTACTAGTACTCCTGTGGTCTGTGGATTCCTTCAAATTGCTGAGACCAAGAACCAGAAACTCTGGCATCAGTATCTTTATCAATCACTCAATGTTTGTAGAATAAATACAATTACAAATGAATGAAAATTAGGGTGGTGAAGGAATAAGCCAGAGGGCTAAAGCTAGGAAGATCTTTGGAAATAAGCATGAAATGAAATGTGGAACATGATCCAGAAGATACACTTATGGTACTGGGGGAAGATCTCTAGAATCATAACGTAAAATAGCAGTTTAGACTCAAATGGCATTTAGGGATTATCACTAGTATGTGCCAGGAACATACATGAGTTCACATCTATAATCACATTAAATATAATAACCTAGTGGGTTCAGAGATATTCATGTTCATAGATCTGTAGTTAGAGGACAGTTAGGGATTGAACCAGGTCTTTAACCTGGAGGAAGTAAAAGTGAGATTCACTTTGAGAATTGGTTGATTTTCATGCCAATATTTTAGAATGGGTGCTACATCATGTATTTAGCTAGGACCTTACGTACCTGGGTCCCGTTTCAAGTCCTCCTATTACCAGCCCTTAGATTTTCTCATCCATGAAATGGAAAAAAAAAAAAAAAGAGTAACATGTTTTGTCTCCCTCCCAGAACTCTTCAGAGAACTGAACAAAAATAATGAAGTATTTTTAAACATAAATACAGAACTTTAACATTATTATTATATAACAGAGTCAATGATTCATACTCCTTGTGATTTTTAAAGAAGAGTCGCAAGAAACTTTCTACAATGGCCTTTTTTCCTCCTCAGAGCATCTAGTGTACACAAATTTGATACTTTGTTGCACCTGCCATTCAGTTTCAAGAAGTTAAATATCTATAAACATTCAACCAGTACTTAAATGGGCTTCGGATTTCTAGAGGGCATTTGTACCTGTTTTCTACTGGTAATCATAGGAATCACTATGGAAACCTCTTTTCTTTGCTGAACAAATATTTAGAGAGAACAAGCCACACATCTTTTAAGGATGTATAAATCTGAATGCATTAAGAAATTACAGGAATTCGTAAAGATCCTGTGATCATGTTATTTGAACGAAGAAGGATTGGGAGGACTTAATGAGGTTAGTAATGTAGTTGCTGAGATTTACTTATTGGAAAGTTGGAAAAGTTGGTTTGAACGCTCTATGAGAAGGGGCTGCGGGGTGTTCTTCTGCTCTCCCTTCCTCCCTCTGCACCCCACTCTGTGCCCTGGGAAGCTGACCCCAGGGTTAAAAGATGGCTTTAACCTCACTCTTCTACCCTCCTGCTTCAGGCTGGATTGTACCAAAGGAAGCATGGGCGGGAGAGGGCGGGGTGAGGGGGAGACAGTTGGGATGTGGACTCCCCTGGGGGGTGGTCAGTGCTGGAGTGTTCCTGCCTGAGGCCACTGCTCCTGCCAGGGCTCCTTCCCTACAGCTGTAGGACAACTCCAATGCTGTCTAGGCCCAAGAACCATTCCCTCCCCACCAGCCCTTCCCCATTAGTCCCAGAGCGGCCACCACTCCCCCATCAGCTGTCATGACTGCAGCAGGTGTCATTGTTCCTTTCCGGCTTTTCTTATTGTGACCCTAACTTTGTAACAGTTCTGGCTTCCCACACCTCGCCATTCTCCCTGTTGAATGTGGCAGCTGCTTTCTGCTGGGAATAAGCAGTGACAGGACGAGAGAGAGGCAGGATGGTTGTGCCTCTATTATATACGCTCTGACCTAGAGACGCACTCCCCACCTCAAATTATGGTGAACAGGCAATGAGAATTAGAAGCACATGATAAATGGTAAAGCCTAATCCAGCCATCTGAATATGTCAGTGAGACTGAAGCGTCCACATGTGGCCATGCTTCCCTCAACCAGGCGCAGCGAAAAAGACAGACATCACCCAGGGCCTCGGGCTTCCAGCTGTCAGCGCCTATCAGCGGTCTCGGGGCCCAGAGCTCTTCAATCTACAAGCACTGGGGGTTAGAGAAGCTGTGAATTATCCTTGAAAGCTGGAAGGTGGCCAGGGATTTCATTAAGTGGCAGTTGAAAACAAAGTAAGGGATAGAATTCATGGCTACTTCCATTTTTAATTTCATTTCTCATGGATATCTTTTTTCATGGATATATTATTTTGTGTTTAATATTATAGTTTCTGATCATTGTGATTTTAATAAATATTACAGAAATTAAAAATAACATATAGTAATTGGTGCTTGTGATGCTTTTCTAATGTGTCACCTAGGCCAGGATGAACTACATTTTCCAGAGAACTCTTTTTTTTTTTTTTTTCATATTTCAGGAGAAATGTTTACATAAACATTGGAGAAAAAGTAATTGTCCATCTCATTTTTCCCAGGACTGAAGGATTTCCCTGGACATGGGACTGTTGGTGTTAAAACCAGGACAGCCCTGTGCAAACAAGAACTGTTGGTAAACCCAGTGGAGGTTGGCAGGAAGCAGCCGTGCACACAGAAGTCCCTCTCTGCGCGCCTTGATGGTGCAAGCCAGCCTCCTCCTCTGGCCTCGGCCTCCAGCTTCTCTGAGCCCTGGGCCAGGTGTACCCTCGGCTCCTTCCAGACATTCAGCGCCCGTCAGCTTTCACTTATGGTTCCCACTAGCCCTTTCTCTGCCCCATGCTACATTCATCTTCCTTCCTGAAGGAACTGTTTGTTCTGTGGAACTCAAGCTCCTAAATCAGATTCTCTGAACAACAGCATTACCAGAGCCTGAAATTGCATAAAGTCAAATTTCTACATTAGTTATCTATTTACCTACCTATTTATCTGCCAACCTATCAATCAGCTATCTATCAATCTATGGAATCTATTATCTATCTATTATCCTCCTATCATCTATCTATCTTTTTTTATCTATCTAGCTATCCATTATCTATCTTTTGGCTATTTATGAATCTAATCTATCATCTGTCTATTATCTATCTATCTATCTATCTATCTCCAGGAGTATACTTCTAGGTTCAGCTTCTCTTGCTGAACATTGACTGATCATGTAGTTTCATTTCCTAAGTTTCAGCAAATTCACTAATTTCACTTACGAAAGAGCCTGACAGCTGGGCCCGTGTAACTGCACCACAATCACCATTTCTCTCCGGTTAGCAACTGCCAGAATCACCCTCTTTGGCCTGGAAGGTGGCTGTCTACTAGATGTTCGCAGTAACATTATAGAAGGTGAATACAGGAGGGCAAAGAGGTCTAGAATCCAGAATAACTCATTCAGCTACCGAACATACAGCATTTCCTAAATATCTATAAACCTCATTCTTTATTACAAGCAGTAGAATCCCTTAAAAGCTTGCTTGTCTGTGTCTATGCACCTCAGCTGCCCATGGCTTTATCCCCACATTGTGCTCCAATGATATAGAATAATCTGTTATTCCTTCAGCATCTGTGATTAATTCTCTGGGGGATCAAAGGCAACAAACAAACAAACAAATACTGAATGAATACTAAAATTATCCAGGCTTTAATTTCAGTGTCTGTTACAATATAAATGATCATAATCACATGTAACTCAGGCTTTCTCTCTTAGTGCTTTTTTTCCTTCACCCTGTCTACCTGCTAAACTCCCCAGTTCCTGTCAATTAACCTCATCTGTTAAGGCTCCTTGATGCCCACAGGAGCACTTAAGGGCTGCTTCCTCGGGGCTACGTCGGAGCAACTCTCACTCCTCTACAGGATGTCCCCAAGGCTACCTGTAAAGTCACCATGCATAGGGAAAATGGGAAATTGTAGCTAACTGTGCATTTAATTACAAAATATTTACAAAATATTCTGTACATGTTGGGTACCTCTTTGCAAAATTTTAAATATTTTGTAAATAACAGTATATTTACTGTTTCCCATTTTCCTATGTATGATAACTCTATGGGATACCTTTGGTATATCCCATGTATTACTACTAGTGAATATTAAGAACAGCAGCTTTACCTGTGTTATCTTACCCAATCCCCACAAAGGTTCTAAGATAGATAATGTGGTCATTACCATTTTATAGACAAGGAACATTGAGGTTCAGAGACGTTAGGTAACTTATCTAAGAAGCTGGTGAGTATGCACCTGAGGTTTGAATGGTATATGCAGGCAGCAACCCTAGCTCTCCATTCTGGACCACACCTATTACGCTGTAACACAGTTGTCTACTTATGTGTTTGTGCTCCATCTAGCTGGTAAGTCCCTAGAAGGGGAAAGGGGGTCACGGGCATTGGCCTTTCACTTCTCTAGACTCTAACACTGTTTCTGACATGGGTAGCAGGTTAACAAAATTTTGCAGAGGAGTACATGAGTGGAAAGATGAGTGGATGGAGGCCTGAGCGATCACCTTGTCCCACCTAACATGCCAGAGGGGTGCCAGTTGGCAGAGCTGGCCTGAGAGTCAGCACCCCTGGGGTTTCTGCTCCAGTTCCTTGACACGGCAGCACAGCCTGGCATCATTCAGCAAGGAGGAAACCAGGACGGGCTGCATATACCACCACATCTGAAGATTGTGTATCAAAGGAAAGGGGTGAGTACTTTTCTCCTTCCCATTTTATATTTTATGACCCCAGACAACTTTCTATTCTTACACATAATGCAAAAATATATGCTGACTTTGGTCATTAATCTACTGCTTTTAGCTGTGTGCTGAGTAAAAACATAAGGGGAAAACACATGCTGGTGTTTTCTATTTTTCTTCATTATTGCGTCTTACTCTTACCGAAACTTGGGAATCGAATTATCTGCCTTTTCTATCAAGCAGTAAAACATTTTCCCAATTAATCTGTGCCCTGAGTTTTGTTTTTCTTAGTCCAAATCCATGTCATTATGCATCATCCAAATCTTGAAAATGCAATAAAAGTGGAGACTAAAGTGTATTTCAACCTCCATTGATCAACGTAATGATTCCACATGTATTGGATGTAAAATAAATGTACTAATTTTGCTTATTCTTCATTTTTTACTCACAAACAGAAAAACCACAGTGCCTCAAGGGGATTGAAACTCTGCAGTTCTCTGCCCTTGAAACATGTAATGCGTTTTAGGCAATGATGCTACACTGCTTGGCTAGTATGTATAAAAACACCCCTGAACCTCTCCTTTGTGTTAGGTTTGCAAATGATCATGTTTGTACCAGGGACCAATGTCCAGTCAATTAGGAGCCAGTGATAATGGAGTCTGTGTTTATTGAAATGTTCTCTAGATATGTTATTTTTACCTTTTTATTTGATATCACAGAAAACACTCCATTCATCTGTTGGATGCATTGCTTGTCATGCGATCAATCTGTACTCAGAGTCACAATATCTGTATTATAGAATTTCCCTGTCACCAAATAACTGTGGGACCTTTGAAAAAAAGGTAATTTATAATTTAGGGTAACCTCATATTTGCTCTCACAATAAAGGTGTACATGTGTTGACATTAACAATTTATGAAAATAGGGTTTGTTTTTTGTAAACCAAGGGGGCTGGGATCTACAAGGATTGGGAAACATATTCCCTTGGAGGGGTTGAGTATTCTGTGAAAATTTTTAAGTTTTGTCCTTTTATTTAGATGAATATTTATTAAAAGTTACAAGTGATATTTCAATCATCTGTATGACTCATAATCAACATTTATATTAACTATCTCAGGTGAAAACATGAAGTGTCAAAGTTTGTATTTTGTTTATCTATTTTTCTGAAGGGTCATTTTGAGATCTTAAGTCTGAGATCTGATGGGCTAGCAAGCATGCCTCACTCTACCATTTTGTGATTTTCTGAAGTAATTGAGAGTGGTTGATTTCGTTCATGTATTCATATTCATGTTTATCACATACTTTATCACATACCCAGGGGAAGTGAGACTGTTCTAGTTATTGAGGTAACCCCGAGGAAAGAAGGTGTCTCTGAGCTTCTGGAATCTTATTGCCTGGTTAGGGAGAGACAAGTATTCATCAAGGGTTATTGGTCACATGATTTCAAATTAAAAAAGATCTTTAAACTACAATACAATAAATTGGTCTGTATACTCAGCATCACTTAAACTCTAACTGACCTCTTGGCTCATTTATTCCAAATTTGCAGAGATTTATCCAAGTCTGGGTGATGTAAACAATTTCCTCACCTACATTCAAAGATTGTCATGAAAATGAAATGAGACATTCTCAATAATGGCCTTAAAAACAAACAAATGTTTACATGATTCCTTGAAGAAAGAAGACCTTTCAGTAAACATTTTTTTTTTAGGTTATACTTTTTTCAAAAATGGTTTAAGATGGTTTACAACCAAAATGATATACTAAATTAGAATTGATAGAACTAGGAAAGGAAAAAAAGTAAGAGTATTTGTTTGTTCTACTGGCAACCCAAACACAGGATGAGTTGCAAAGTGTCTTAACATGTACATTGATTTAATAATTTCTACTTCATGAGAACTATACAGGTTAAATGAAATATGGATGTAAAATTTCAAAAGGAGGCTTCTGGTTTCTGGGTCTGAATGTAAAGAAGTTGGAAGTCCTCATTTTATCATCCAAATGACAAGTAAAAATCTGAACAGGTTGAAAATTCAACAATTCTTCTTGGATCTGTAAAGGAGGTGAAGACATAGTAAAAACCACTGTCTCCATGATCCAAAGACAGACAGGTGATTACAGGAAGTCGTACTAGAGAAGAAACCTCAACAAAAACCAGAGCTGGGATAAAAACCAATGTTGAACAGTAATTGACAGATTGCTGTAGGATCAGTATGGACTCAACCCTTTGGTGAGTTTTATCTCCAAGAGCTCTAGATCTATAAGTAAAGAGATCTGGAGAAGAAAATTCCAAGCAAAAGGAATAGCATGGGCAAAGTTCTGGAGGGAGAGAAGGGTGTGGCTCAGGATTGGAAGGATATGGGAAGGCTGGGGCCCCAGGGTCCCATCTGAGCCTTGGAATTTATCAGAGGAAGAAGGTGTTGAGACTGTGCAAGTGTTTCATGGCTGGAGAATGAAGCAATCAGATACGTGTTTTGAAATGATTACCCTGGTTAAAAAAAAAGTTCCTAAAGAGAGGAAGAGTAGGGTGAGGGAGGATTGCTATCTTTATAGGATTGTTTAAAGAAGGAGAATTTACCTCTAAAAGGTGTTAAGACAGCTGGAAGTTTTGATGACTGTCAACAACACCTGGCAGTGAGGTCCCATCTTCCTATTGTTAGAGGGTGGATGACTTTAGAGAAAGGTCAGGTCCAAACCAGAGCAGAGGAAAGAGCTCATTCTTGTTTCCCTTTCTCTGAAGTAGACAGCGTAATAGCAGAAGAACAAGAAGAGGAAATAGACCCCCAAATCACCTTCCATCCAGTTACCCCTAACTGATGATTTCCATCCTCTGACATTTATTTCTTGGCTTCTCCAAATGTCAGAATAATTTTATGCCATTACCATTATTCTGTCTACAATTTTCTATCTCTCGGGAAATGCAACTTGATGATATTTTTATATTGCTGTCATATCTTCCTTTGAGAGATCATTGCTAACACTTGCCTAATATCCCCACCCCCCCACTATAGATGCTCAATAGTTTTAATGAATTATTCTTTCTCTTGGGCAATATGTTCCTCCCAGAGTTTTTGCTCTTATAAGCAGCATCTGTAGCACATGTATGTAGTGTTTGGGGGGCTTTTTCATTAGGTTAGATTTTTCCAGTGTTATTCCTGGGGTGAATATTAGAAATATTTTTAGCCTCTGATGTCTGTTGTTAAATTGCCTAGAAGACACTCATTGTAAAAGTCACTCTTATTGCCCACCATCGGGGACCCTTGGGGACCCAAGAAAAGGAATGAGCGGTTATGAGCTCCCAGTATGCATCTAGCTTTGTTCTCCTTAACTCACTGAATCTTTACAACAACCCATGAGTGATTTTATTTACTGAGGTCTTACTTTATGCAGGAAGCTTTTGATAAGTGGTTTAAGTTCTTTACTTCATTTAATCATCAAAAAGATTAATGAGGAAGATACCCTGTCTCCATGTCATAGATCAGGAAAACTGAGGTGCAAAGTGTTTAAATAACTTCTCAACTCAGGTGCTTAGAAACGAACAGACATTATATTTAAACCCTGGTATGGCTGACGTCCTGGTCCTTCAGCTTTACCATGACATGTTAAGACATAAACTCTCCCTCTCTATTAGTCAAAAGCTCATATTTGCAGAAGAGTTGGGAGGCATGAATAGCAGAAACATCCCAAACTCTGAAGGGCAGAGGGTATGCTGAGAGTCCCAACTGTCAGCTGCAATTCCTTCGGCAAGTAATAATTTCTGTCTATTGCCCAGATGTTAGGGCCACTGACTATTGTTTATAAACTCTGCCTGGAAGTAAATTCCTGGGAGGTCCACATCTAAACTCATGACAATTGCAGCAGCATCTGTGTGGAATAGTTCGCCTGGCAAACCATCTCCTACAGCGTGGTGAGAACCGCAGGGTGTAAGGGCGTCTCCTGGCACAGGGAGTCTCCAGCCTCAGAGGCTGGTGAGCATCATGGCGAGTCTGTGGAGGAAAAGTAACATGAATATTTTTAGCTTGGAGTGGGAATGGTGTGAAAATGGCAAGTGCCTGTAATTACACCGTGACTAGAGTTTGCACTGGATTCAGACTTCGGAGGATGTAAAGGGTGCTGTGTAACCCATCTGCTGCCGCTGAGCTTGCCAGGAAAAAGTATGCTCAGGAGGCAGGGGACGAGGAAACCACGGGGACTTGTGATAAATAACCTCTTGTTGCTGTTTTGCCTGATGTCATGATCCTCTGGAAAAGGCTAGGCTTTTGTGTCAGGGAAATGTAATGTTTGCAGGATGCAAGCTTGTTTGCTTGTGTGTCTGTCAGTTTGCTTTGTGCGTGTTTAAGGTTTGTCTCTTCTGTGCACTCGAGGTGCAGGGTCCTCTTTCCCAGTTCAATCCACTGCCCTCCATTACAGTGCCTGGGCACACACTCTGTGACACTCACTTTCGATGCATGCTGGAGACGCTGATGGTAAATGCAGCCGAGTGGGAGCAGGGAATACAGGAGCACAGGGGTGGTTCACCTTCCTTGGGCAGGAAAGGGAAGTGGTAAGCTTTCAATACGGGGCAGAGGTAGGTTTGAAGTGTTCATAGGAATTTGCCAGTAAAGCAAGGAGGCTGTAACAATCCAGGCAGGAGAGGAAGGCAGGGTTTGTTTGGAATTTGCCAGGGAAGCAAGGAGGCCATGACAACCCAGGCAGAGGAGGGAGACAGGGTTTGTTTGATGAGTTGCAAGTCCATTGGGTTGTTAAAGTCTAAATCGTGCAGTAGTGATGGCAGGACACTGGAGGAGGTGAGGACGGGAAATGCCGGAGAAGATGGACTGAGGAGTGGGGCACGAGGTGGTGTCCTAGGCAGGGGCCATAGTGTGACTTTTAAAGACATTTGCTTCTACAGTGGCAGTCAGCCAGTCCTGTGACACAGGTCTCTGACCTAGAAGCCAGCGTGAGGAAGTGAGGCTAAAGTCCAGAGGGGCTACGTTTGCGGCCATCATCCTGCAGTTAGGGCAATTACTTTGTTTCCTTGAACCTCAGTTTTCTCTCCTTTCACCCAAGAGCATATACAGGGTTATTCTGGCCGATTAGAAAAACAGAATCCAGGGCAGGAGGAGCCAAGACACATTCCTGGCACATAAATACTAGTATCTTCTCCAGCATTCAGCTAATGCCCAAGAAATTCGGACTGATAATAATTTCATTAAATAGATATAAACACATTCAAGATTATCACAATAAATAATGAAGGAATTGATGTAGAGAAAATGTTTATCACTTAAGAAGAATGTATCCCACAGAAAGTCAAGGAGCAGAAGACAAAGTTAGACAAGGTGGGAGTGGAAGGGGAAAGGAGAAGTGGAAGACACAGGCTTTCTGGCGGGTAACGTTGATCAAATGAGAGAGAACTTTACCTGCACGCTGCTGAGAGGCCTGGTTAACAGACACCCAAGCAAGCAGGTGTCTTTTGCGAGGTGACCCTCCTGGATGTGAGAGAATAAGTCAGTACTTCTGACACAGGCCTCTGTGTTCATTCTTTTTCTCTAGACCCCCAAGTCAGAGCAATAATTCTTTCTAATCTAGCTCCTGAACATTCAGTTAATTTAGATCTATTGAGTTTACAGGGATTACTTTGCTTCCTTTGTAGTAAATAAAGCCATAAACAGCTGGTGAAATTGATTAATGGCTCTAAGCAAGCTGCAGCATTTAATCAATGACAAAAGCTGTCCATTGGGCAGAGTGTAAAGGGGACAGAGCCCAAGGCCAGGGCCAGGGCCACCGCCTGGGAGTAGGGCCCACAGCAACCTGAGGGGCCTGGGAAGCCCCCTGCAGCACCAGGATCTACATCCCCAATCTGGACTGGAATAGCATCATACACGTACTTCTTAGCTTTTGTTTGACTTGGGATAATGATTCAGATTTCTATTTTTGAAAAACTGCAATTAAATAGAAAATGTTAATAAAAAGGGAAATAAAGAAAAATTTAAAAAGTCACATCCAGTCCCAACAAATCGAAGCAGTCTTATTTCTTTTTGTATTCCTGTCTTGTCACTGGGTCACATACCTGTATAATGTTTGCAGTCAGAAAGATTATGTTAAAATGTAAATTTGGTCATACCATGAACTGCTCAGACCCTTCAGGCCTTGACAGGCCCTTGCCTTGCACTACCAGGCGCTGCTCAAATCTCTGCCTTCATCTCGTGGCGATCTCATCTTCACGGCATTTCTCCCACACCGATCTACCTCCCGCTTTTTAACCACGCTCTGGGCTCCCCCTGGGTGCTGGCTCTTTGCTCTGCCTTACTTGCTGTTTCCAACATTCTCTCCCCACTCATTGTTTGCTGAATTTAACACATCCCAGAGGGGCCACAGTGCTCTCCCTTGCCCCACTGTACATTATTCTAATTGAACTATATCCAAAATCTTTATACTTTTGTACTGCTGCTTAAATGCAACGATCACAGTGTGGGTGGTTTCTGTTCCACGTCCTTTTCCCCTATAGACTGTAAACTTTTTGAAGATGGAGAACGTAGGTATAATTCACCACTGCATGTGTCGTTTCTGGCTCAGTACCTGAATCTTCACTGAGTCATTGTTGGTAATCAAATTTAATTATAAAGTTTCAATTTTATATTTTGCCCTTTTCAGTTAACATCGCACCATAAACATTATACCACAGTGATATATTTAATTGGTTTCTTACTATCCCATCAAATAGGCGTCTCATTTTACTCTATCATCCTCTTATAGTAGGGAAGTTGGGTTTTGTCCAATTTGGGGGTGCTTCTAAATAATGCTTATTTTTCCAACCTCCTGTGGCTCATGCATTTAGAAATTATTACTAGGAAAATGGCTTAAGTTCGATGCAGTTCTTTGTTAAACAGAAACATTGTCACCAAGGTGCTTGACACACAGCTGCACTGAGAAATCCTTCTTGCAGGAGGATTTAGTGAGGTTTTAGTGGGGACAGGCAAATTTGGGGAAATGGCAGGAGGGGACACAGGCAGCGTGGCTCTCTCAATCAAAGTTTCTAAATCCAGTGAGTCGGGATAAATGCAAACTCTGACTACAAGGTGAAACAATATATAAATACAAAGCTTTGGCCGTGTTCCAGTAAAGATTTATTTACCAAAGCAGGAGCAAGCTAGACTTAGCCCTCAGGGCACAGTTTGCTAACCCCTAGTCAAGAGAATTAAATCAGATGTTATTTGTAATAAATTCCGGGCACACAGAAAGCATCTAATAAAGAAATAGCTGCCGTTGGGATTAGGATGATGATAATGACAATTGGCATCTGTCAGTCTATTGGACTTCACCACCTGCCACTGGCCTGAGATTTTCTTTAGATTTTGACATTGGTAATCAACTGTCCTGGTTCTTCCTGCTAGCACAGTTTTACAGTGATCAATACATCACACAAAAAACTCAGCAACTCCATTCTCTTTTGGTATTTTTCACCATCATGCAAGAATTTCTAGAATCCTTTGTAAATTCCAAATCTTTCCATGGGCCATGTTAGTTTAAAGCATATAGTTACTTATCATTGGATTCCCAGTCAATGTGCCACAATGCTATTAGAGGAATAATCAATATTCATTCTATGGAGCAATTCTAGCTCAATACCATCTCTGGCCTAAGCCTTCTGATCAGCTAAGACTTACCTGATCTTAGGTAACACCCAACAAATGAGGTCTGTGGCCTTGCACGCAGCCTGTGATTACTGCTGTATTTTCCACCTATTTCAGTGGAAAATTGTGGGTCACACCACCAGTCACAGCAACTCCCAGCAGGGTGCAGAAGCAGGTGGGTCCATACCCACTGCCTGGATCCTTATGGTTCCAGAAGCAGAGAATAACTTGAATGCCTGGGAGAGGAGAGGACCATGGTTATATTTAATTATGTTTTTAACTCAGCACACCTGGGGAAGACATAAACAAGTTCATCTGGGGATAATCTTAAACCTCTCTCTGAAGCACCAGGCTATTTAGCCTTATCCTGGCTCAGAAATTCCGTGAAAAATGGAAGCCCTGGCTTTCAGAACCATCACCCACGCCCCAGCATCCTCCTGACAGAGGCTGGGAGGAGGTTCCTTCACCTTTTCGCATCTATTCTGCTTCTTCTGTCCTCTTACTTTTCTTTCTCCCCCAGTATTGTTCCTTAAACTTTACTCACAGAGGACTGGAGACAGAGAAAGAGGTTGGGATCCTGACTCTGACATTAGCTGGCCCTGTGGCCTGCTTAACCAACTATGGGCCAATGTTTTAAAAAATAATTTTGCATTGCATATATTTATAGTGTACAACATAATATTTTGATGTACACACATCAAAATAGTGAAACGTTTGCTGCAGCTAAACAAATTAACATATTCATCACTCTGCACTATTAGCTTATTCATTTTTTTTCGGTAAGAGTACCTAAAATTGCCTCTCTTAGCAAATTTTCAGTCTGATTATTAACTATCATCCTCCTGCTGCATATCAGCTCCCTAGACTTACCATCTTCCCTCATTGGGAATTTGTACCTTTTGATGTACTTTCCTCCATTTTTCTCCCCCTTCATGCCACTCATGACCACGGTTCTGGTCTCTGTTCCTATTTATTCTACATGTAGGTAAGATCTTATAGCATTTTTCTTTCTGTGTCTGGCCAATATCATTTAGCTAAAAATCCTCTAAGTCATCCATGTCTTAAATGGTACCTATGGTAATATCTCCTTTTATAAAAAAGCTGAATAATATTCTACTGTGCATGCATGCGTATATCTTACAATTCTTTTTCCATTTATCTATTATCAGGAAAAAGGTTGTTTCTTATCTTGGCTATTGTGAATAATGCTCTAATGAGCATAAATATGTGGATATTCCTATGAAATACTGATTTCAATTCTTTTCCAGAAGAGGACTCTGCTGGATCATATGCTAGTTCTATTTTTACTTTTGAAATACCTCTATACTTTTTTTCTATAACTAATCCATACTCTATAAAATGAACCTTGTTATATAAAGAATTTTGTTAAATGATGCCAGGAAAGTAAATTGATGAATGAGTTGAGGAACATCCAGTTTCTTAAGCTCCTGAGGTGACATCATGGAGTTCTTGAGGCAGCAGTCACGGAGGAGGCAGACAGGGGGCGCTGTAAGGCACTGTGGCCCAGACGCAGCTCCGTGCTCAGCTTACAGGATAGCTGAATGAATAAATGAGACACCTACCAAGGATAAGTTTGAATCTACCCAGTCTTAGTATGAGTTTCTGATCAAAACAGAAAAGGCATAATATTTCTTCTTAGGTACTGACCATATATGTCAAGCACTGTGATAAATGTTCTGAACACATTAAGTAGCATTGTCACAGCTCACTTTCCATCACAAGTTTACTTCCATTCTAACGTTAAGATAATCAAGACTCAGGCAAGTTAAGAAACTTCTCAGAGGTACACTATAGGGAACCAGCACCAGCAGAACTAAACTCAGGCATGGAAGTGTGTAGCCCTAGGGCTGTGGGCTTAGCCTCTGACCTGCAATGCCACCCCGCTACTTGACCACCCATGATTATGTGGGCTTGGTGGTCAACTGCCTTGAAAAATTCTAGGTTTCCTCTGAAGCCCTGCCGTATGGCCTGAATCTTCCTGGGCTTCTTGAGTATCTCTGGTCCTCTATTGGGTCTGCAATTTTCCCTCTGAATCCAGTTAGTATTCTGGAGTCTTAAAAAACCATCTTTTATCCATCATGAATCAATTTTTGTAAGTGGTGAGAGGTTAGGGTCCAATTTCAGTCCATTACAGGTGGCTATCCAGTTCTCCCATCACCATTTATTGAACAGGGATTCTTTTCCCCGGGGTATGTTCTTGTTTGGTTTATTAAAAATCAG